>VMDR010008864.1:0-35175 GCA_007922815.1 Macrotus californicus | reverse complement strand
TCTGCTGATTCCAGTCTCTTTCCTCAGTCTCCAAAAGCTACCCTATTTTCCATCTTTTTCACTTCCCAATTAATCCAAGAAAGTGTCTTATGTTTGTTCCCCAACTTGCTAATTTCCTGTGGGGCCATTTATGTGTTTTTGTTACCTCAAGTGGAAATTTTAATTGTTACTCCTAACATGTTTACAGGTATCATCTTCATTTTCTTCACATTTTAATTTCAACTGATTCTCAGATTATAGTTTCCTCTTCCTATTTGACAGAGCCCAGGCCCTTTTTTATCGTCCTGAAAATGAAGAACAGCTTCTGAAATATCACACTGGTCTCTGTAGTAAACTCTTTTTTCCACAGATATAATTCCCCCTGGAATCACTGGATGATGTTTCTTTTCCTTTCTTCCGTAGGGTTTCTTCACAGACATCAGGTACATTTTGTTTGTTTTTTTCATCCATCAACTTGTCCGCACATGAGGACTGAGTTCCTAAGGTCCAGTTTTGCCAGTAAAATAGGTGTGAGAATTATCACTGACGCCACCTGGTGACTAAATAAATCTGTTTCATTAAATGCTACTTGCATCATCTTCACATCAGCTGGATCGAAGGCTAATCTGTTTGCTCCAATTGCCAGTTTAAAAAGTTTTCTTGATTAGTACATCAAAAAAATGCTCAACATCATTAGTCACCAGAGAAATAAATTTTAAAGAGTGAGGTATCACTCTACACTCTCCAGAAGGCTATAAAAAAAGAGGAGAAATGTTAACAAGAGAAATGAGAACACGTACATTGCCGGTGGGAAGGTAAAGTGATGGAGCCACTTTGGCTTTTGACAATTTGACTGTAATGCATCTTACTTAGTGTGGATCTCTTTGAATTTATCCTGCCTGGAGTTCTTTGAGCTTCTTGAATGTGTAGACTTACATATTTATCAAATAAGGGATGTTTCTGGACATTGTGTTTTCAAACATTCTTCCTGCTCCTTTCCTTTACCATTGGGACTCCCATTACACACATGTTGGTCCAGATGATGGTCTGCCACAGATCTCTTGGACTCCATTCATTTTCTATGTTTATTTTCTCTTTTGGCTCCTCACACTGAATAATCTCAAATGGTCCATCTTTAATGTCACTGATTCTTTATTCTTTTCTGCTCAAATCTGCTGTTGAAATTCTCTAGTGATCTTTTCATTTCAGTTACATATGGATGATGTATGCACATCATTTCAGATGTCCATTTGGCTCTTTTAAAAATGATTTCTATTATCTTTATTGACATTTTTCTATTTGGTGAGACATTATCCTCCTGGTTTACTTTCATGCTTTGCTCATACTTTCATTTAGCTCTTTGAGCATAGTTAAAATAGTTGATTTAAAGTCTTAGTCTAGTAAGTCCAATGCCCAAGATTCTTCTGGGACAGTTTCTATGAATGTTTTTGTTTATTTTGTTTTGAACAGGCCTAACTTCTTGGCAAATCTTGTAATTTTTTTGTTGAAAACTGGAAATTTTGAAAATTATAATATAACTCTGGAAGTCAGATTATTCTCATTCCCCAAGGTTTGTTGTTCCTGTTTGTTGGTGGATTATTTTTTGTTTGACTTTTCTAAACTATTTTTGTAAAGTCTCACTCTTTATCATGTGTGACCATTGAAATCTATGTTCAACTAGCTTAGCGGTCTGCTAGTGTTTTCACAGAGTTTCCTTAAACTCTTGAACTCCCCCCTCCCCAAAAAAGACTTCCTTAGTCTTTATAGCTTGGCTCTATTTTGAGGCACTCCTTCAACACTTAGCCAGACTGTTTACAACTCTGCCTTCATTGGCTGCTTGTGTGGAGCCTGAGGTAAAGCAGAAGTGAAAGCCTAAGATTCCCTTAGGCCTTTTTCTGAGCATGTGTCCATCCTTGGACATATGAATGACCTTCACAATTACCTGATACATGCAGGAGCTTTTAAAAGTCCTTATTCCTCTACATATCTCCTTCCCCAACCTCTTCCTTCCTAGCCTTTTGATCTGTCCATTGCGTGGGTTTACTGTAACCCTTACCCTGGCTGCTGTGACAAATACTTTTGCTTTTATCTGCTTTTTGAAAACACTATCTAGCTCTGGGAATATTCCAAATCAGGCAAAACAATGGCAAGCCCTTGCACCGGTCCTTCAATGAGCTGCCAAGCAGGCTGAAACCCACAACCACAATTCTTTGCAAATAAGATCTATGTTGCTGCCTCTGACATTAGCAACCTGCCTCAGGAGCACAGGTGGTCATCCTCACAACTACTATTGATCTGGGAGAGGGGACAATAAACAGGTAACTAAAAAATGCCAAAGTCCTCTCTTACTGCAATGCAGCAACTTCTTCCTTCTTTAAGCTAAATTTTTGAGAAGGTGCCAGAGTTCAGAAAAAGTTAATTCTGATCATTTTCGCTAGCTTATTAGTTTCTTCAGTGGACGGACAAAGCCCTGAAATTCCCTAATCTGTCTAATCAGTGATGTCATCAGTAAAGCCACGTTTCAAACAGTTTGACCTTATTCAAAAAGCTTAACATGTTACTATACCACCCAGCAACTCTACTCCTAGGTACATATCTGAGATACTTAAAAACGTAGACCCACACAAAAAATTGTGCATGGATGTTCGTAGCAACATTATTTAAAATAGCCACCCCACAAAATAAATAGAAACAACCCAAATGTCCATGAATTAACTGGATAAACAAAATATGGCATACCCACACAATGAAGACTATTCAGCCACAAAAATGAATAAAGTACTAATTTGTGTTAAGACATAAGTGAATTCTAAAAATATTATGTTAAATAAAAGAAGTTAGAACTACCAAAAGGACACATATCTTATGATTATATTCACATAAAATTCCCTAAAAAGGCAAACCCATAGAGACGGGAAGTAGACCAGTGGTTGCCGGGGATTGGGAGTAAGGAGGGATTTGAAGTGACTGCTGGTGGATGTGAAGTCTCATCGATGGCACACAAAAATGTTCCAGAAAGAGATGTTGGAAATGGTTGCACAAGTGTGTGAATATACTAAAACTTCTGAACTGTGCACTTTAAAATAGTAAGTTTTATGGTATTTGAATTATACCTCAACTAATTTTCTCATATAAAGTGGTAATGTTGTATAAAAATTATTTCTTCTAGATATATCACAGAGTTCTTGGGTAGCATGAATAATTATATTTATATCTATATCTGTACCTGTATTTGTATCTGCAAGTATTTCCTGATTTGTAGAATTATAAGTAATATATTCCAAGAATGTGCCTTCACAGTGGGGCTACTTTTTATGCATTTTTTGTTGTTGTTTTTCAGGAATCCACATCTTTTCTTATGCACAAGTTGACAATATCCTAAACATGTGCCATAGTTCAAATAGATAGAATTCGATAAATTATAAATATTAAAACAAACTTGATTCTGATCACTAATAAACAATGTCTACCCAATATAAGCCAGAGGTCTCGTGCTATGATAACATTGCTATTTTTACACTTTTAAGATCTTTTATTTGATAATGGACTTGACATAATATAATTTGACACAGGATTCTTTTATGTGATATAATAGCAAATCATCTTTATGTTTAACATTAAAATACAGAAACCTTTCCCTCTCACATAAAGATGAAACTTTTTACAATATAGCTCACTAAATCACCAGTAAGCAGCTTGATATATTAGAAATGTTCAATTCCAACATTTTGTACATAATAATTACACTGTGTGCCAAAGAATGCAGACTTTACACGGTATTTCTAGCAAAGGTTTCAACACCTCTTCTAATCTCTTTTTCATAAGGAGGCATGAATGAAATTAAAATTAAAATAGTACTTGCCATTCTTGAATAATAACACTGTGGGTTTTTTTTTTTGAGTCTAGAAAGGAAATAAGGAATAATAAACTATAGAAAAAACTTTTTAGAGTAAAATATTTTATTCTAGTATTAACAGTAACTGGATCATTTGCCTTACAAAACTACTATGAGGCCCTGGCTGGTGTGGCTCAGTGGGTTGAGTGCCTGCCTGCAAACCAAAAGGTCACCAATTCAGTTCCCAGTCAGGGCACGTGCCTGGGTTACAGGTCAGGTCCCTAGGAGGGGGCACGTGAGAGGCAACCACTCACTGATGTTTCTCTCCTTTCTCCCTCCCTTCCGCTCTCTCTAAAAATAAACAAATAAAATCTTTTAAAAAAATACTGTATTTGTCAGTGACAGAATTCAGGGAGAAGGATATAATATTTACTGGAGAGAAAAACACTGGTACATAAAATAAGAAATAAGACCATTATAAGAAAAATTCCCCAATGCCATGCTATTTTAACACCATGAAGATTAGTATATTTTGAAAGCCCTAGTCTCATTGCCAAATTAGCTATTTCCAATCTCTATATTTCTATCAAATACATAGTTATGCACTATTATGAGCTGAATGTTTGTCTGTCCCCCAAATTGCTATGTTGAAGCATTAATCCCCAATATGATGGTATTTTGAGATGGGTCCTTGCGGACGCAATTAGAGTCAGATGAGGTGGCAAGGGTACAGCCATCATGATGGGGTCAGTGCCCTTACAAGAAGAGACAGGACAGAGTATGCACCAAGGAAAAGCCGATCTATTGCGTGAACTAGAAAAGCTACACACTGAACCTGCAAAACCCTTACATCCAAGTGACTGGTATCTTTATATCCCAGGATGCACTTGTTATTTTTGTATCCATAGTCACTCTAGAAGATTCTGAGTCCCTCTTAAAACATACTTTAGGAGACTCAGAATAATTAATACCATTTACTGTATATCTCACAATGTTAATGTTTAAAATCATGCGACGGCTTAGTCACTTGAAGTTGGCTAATGCAGGGTTAATTTCCAAGCAAAATCTCAGTGGCAAAAAGAAAGCAAGTTCCTTCCAGAGCAAACACTCTGCGTTTTGGATAATGCAGTCTGTCAGTTCTGCCAGATTTTGCATTCCTTGCAGACAGACGACTCTAGCAGGCTTGAGCAGGTGCTATTTGTGAAATCCAGCGGGATTAATTCTTTGTAGTTTAACAAGCACAAGTTGTATTATGCACTAAATCATCTCAATGTCGGTCTCCTCAAGAATTCTTTAGCTTAAACAAACCATAATCTGTTGCTAAGAGAGATAAAATAATAATAATTATTATTATAGCAGGGAAATGTTGTAACCTTCTGACCAAGACCTTGTTGACATTTCAGCTTTTTCCATGAGATGAACTTGTCAAGTTTATACAGACGGGTGTTTGCACTGACTTCACTGCAAATGTGCTATTGCAAAGCTTCTTGTATTTTTCAAACAAAGTATAAAGAAGCCTGTCAGATAACATGGGAAACCCTGGAAGGAAGACATGAGTTGGACATCCATGACGGGTCAAAACAACGGCTTTGACTCAGTCCCATTTCAGCACTATAAAACTCAGGACACGAGGGGAAGACATTTCACAAAAGAATTTTAAGCTTTTTTTTGTTTCCAGTTTTGACTGCTGTTCAACATACTTCATGGAGAAACAAGCCACCTGATGTCCTGTAGCTTTACCAAGCCAGCAGCGCTATGCTCAGAATGCTTCCCCTGTGGAAAAATCCAGGAAATACAGACACTGACCGTGACTACATTGGATACTGACAGACCTGCAGCCTTCGGGAACGTATGATTGACCACCATTTACCTCTGCTGCCTTACACATAGGGTACGCTTCAAGTGTTGTTTAAACAAAGAGAAATTTCACAGTGCACAAAAGTGTTATATTTAATACAAATCCTCTAGGCTAGAGGTTAGGCCATTGGATCAGTACCAAGAACAGAATGTTTTTAGCTTTGATGAATGCTCTAGCAGAGCCTAGGGTTCCAAATGAAACCCAAGATTACCGTGATAGGACTGATCAGTAAAAGATGCAGTTTCTACCAGAACCAGGAACTGATTGAGTGAAAGAATGAGAAATAGCTTTAAAGATTAAGGAATTTCATTTAAAAAGTCTTAGTAACAGACACAATGCATTGATAGTTTCCATACATTAATATTTCTCCTATTTATTTACACCAAATAACTGAACGGCCTTATGATTTTAAAAATACTACTATTTATACTATTTGCACAATCAGAGGCTGTACTACAAGGTCTGTCCAGAAGGTATCCAGCCATGTACTATAAAAAAGAGAGACATTTATTGAAGATACAACATACAAGAAAAACTGTACATAGGACAATGACACCTCAGTCCCCTTCAAAGTAGACACCTTGGGACCTCACACAGTTCTGCCAATTGCCATCAGCGGCCCCATTGTATTTTCTTGAATTTCATCAATGGCCTGAAATCTCTTCCCTTTCAAAGGTGATTTTAGTTTTGGGAAAAGTCAGAAGTCACAGGGCACCAAATCTGGTCTGTAGGGGGCTGAGTCACCTAGGTGATTTGATGTTTCAGCAAAACTCTGCACGCGACATGATGCGTGACCAGGTGTGTTGTCGTGATGAAGCTGCTAATCATCAGTTGCCCATAGCTGTGGCCTTCTGAATCATCTGAACAGTTTCCATGGAGGAATGAATCTTCAAGCTTAACACAAAATTTGATATAGATTTGCTTGCTTGGTCATTCTGAATGTGATGGCCACACAGTACACATGCTCACCCAACAGTGCCTACCACCCCACTGACTAGTAAAGTCATCGTTGTTCATGCACATGCATTCCAGTCCACTCTCCTTGGCTGCCAGGTTCCATCGATGTCATGCAAACTATTCTCATTATACTAACAAGGACTGGACTTTTTCTGGGTAGACCTCATGATTTCCTGTTAAATGCTATACAAATTGTTGGCACAATACCATGTGTGTTTTCCACTTATTTAGGTAATTGTTCTTCACTTTGATTTACCACCGTGTCTCCTCTTTTCTGCTGATTTACAGTTATTGGGTTGAACTACAAAGGGACCAGGAAACCATGATAAATGGAAATACACGTGCAAGAAATAGCAAGCTAAAGTGACGCATCTGCCTTAGAGAGCTATCCTGCCACTTGGCCAGTTTCATTTCCTGAGTAAATAACTATAATTTTCTTATTATAAACCTTACTGAACTCATGTTCAGGCAGCTGTGACTTTCTATGGTTGCTCCACTGAGGGATGATTCATTATCCATTTAATATACTTCCTATCCTAAATCTTCACATCAGTAGAAAAAGTTCCAAAAATACACTTACCAACATAATGTTCAAGTTTTAAAACTGAAGGTAGTCACAACGGTTTGCTATTCTAACATTGTAAAAGTTTGTCCTTAGCTTCTAAATTTTGAATTATAAATGTCATCTTTAAAATCCAAGAAAAATTTTGAGTAATTTTATAGTCTTTCAATTCTGTACATGATATTCTTAAATATTCCCATTTGTTATGTGGAACTGAAGGCAGGTAAATGAAAACAGGAGGGATTTTAAAAGGGCACATGCCCTTGCACACCCATTTATGAGCACTGCCCGGGAAGTGCACGAGTCTGAACCCGTTGGTATCTCCTTTTTTACCAGTAGCTCTTTTTAACGTAAGGAAATGTGCATGAAGATATAAATCTGTGCATTACTTCAGTTTTTTTGCTTGTACCTTAATTAGAAAACTGAATTTTAATTATTAAGTGCTTATAAAATATTTTTGTAATTATGACACACTTTATGTACCATATAGATGGCACTCAAGGCTGAGGCATCTTTATTATGAACACCAGGCTATTTCAAGAAATAATTTATGCTTTCAATTAATAAATTATGTATGTGAGTAGCTCAACTTCCCTTCCATACTAGTTTCCATCAACTACCACTTTTACTCAAAGATTCATTCAGGGCAGGTCAAGGGTGCTAGTACTCGGCTTTTCTCTGTGTTGTTACAGCCATTCTCTAGCGGATCACTAATGTGCACTGGTCTGTCTCCACGATCTAAAGGAGGAGCAAGCTGGACGACAACGGAATATCTGATCCAGAAATACACCTATCGATGTCAGAGGACCAAAGGCGGTGGACAGCCTTGTGTGCGTGGGCTGCCCCTTCACTTTGAACTTCAGAAGCAGTGTGAGGGATCGGAGCGAGGGACCAAGCAACATGCCATATGCAAACACAGCCACTGCCCAACGAGCAATCAAGTTAATATTTCAACGCTTCCCAATGCAGAATATCGCCATTTCATCGGAGATTATACACCTTTTAGTGTTGTCACCTA
Source organism: Macrotus californicus (assembly GCA_007922815.1). Classification (NCBI taxonomy): domain Eukaryota; kingdom Metazoa; phylum Chordata; class Mammalia; order Chiroptera; family Phyllostomidae; genus Macrotus; species Macrotus californicus. Next base: position 26,966 of record VMDR010008864.1, on the reverse strand, counting down.
ATTTTAACTTCTTTTATTACTTGAAGAAAACTGATGTGTTACATCATATGGTTGTTTTTATTAAAATTCACACCGAATTTTACTCATTTTGAAATTTCTCTCTGTAAAACAAATATACGTATCGAAGTGACTTCCAGGGACAAAGTAAGTCATAAACTGAAATTCTAAAGTCTAGTGTGGAAAGTGGTTTCTTCTAAACTAACTTTGTGCACTAAATTTAATTATTCTAAAAAATGCACAGTTGCCTAAGTATTGATTATATATTGATAGATTTAAGTAAAAATAACTATCTATGCTTACATTAGAAACAATTATACATTACAGCTGAAATTTAATGACTTATTTATTTCCTCCTTTGAATCGTCTTACAATAAATATTTCAAAATTCTATTTGCATTGCATACCACCGTTCCCCATTTATTCTATCCTAAGACCAAATACTTAATAAACATTTTATTTTTGAGGTTCCAGATTTTATTTTTTAAAGTACAAGTAATTCAGTTGGTTGGCACCCAGTTTTTTGTTTGTGTTTCTTTTTTTAAGTATTTTTCAAGCTGCTTCTCTCCCCAGGGCCTCTGCACTCTATTCGAACGGCAGCAGGGTTCTCCTCCCCTACAGTGGAAAATGCAAATGAGCAGGTACCACACTGAAAACCAAGCCAAACAAACAATACGGATGCCTCTTAACCTCTAGTGTGAGTTCAAAAGATAAGAATAAGGATGCCCCAAATCCAGTCTAGGAACTCCAGGACCACTGAGACTTCGGGTAGTCTTCCTATTGGTGCCATTCGTCCTGACAACACGAAACCTTTGACCTCCTAGGACGAAGGATCGATTGCTCTTTGCCACAGCTGCGAGTGACCACCAGAACCAAGGTTTTCAACATTCCAGCAAACAAACGAAAACCTGTTTCTGTCACCACGCCTCTGAAAGCCGGCTAATCAGTGACGACTGGCTGTTTCTGAAGTCAGCCAAATAACGGCAGCTTCACCGAAGTGAAGATATTTCCACAAGTCAATTCATCAGCCATAGTCTCACTAAAATAATCAGCTCTGTAGCTAAAAAATTAACCAATCCCTAAATACTCCTGCTTCTGAAAGTGCATCAGTCCTTGAACACTATGCTTCCCAAGCCCCTATGTAACATCAGTATAACTCTTCCTGATTTAGCGAAAAAAAACATTCTGATTTTGTTTTGGACATTGAGTGATTGGTTTTTACACCAATAATTACAAAAGGTCAATGTGAGAAGCATTATCATTAGCTCCTTTAGAAATAGATATAAGGGAGTATAGTAAGCAAAGGCATTTATTTTTCTTAGGTAATATGAAACCTAAAAGTATGAAGAGCCAGCCTGGTCTAGAGAGCAATGAAGTAATCAAACTACCAGGTTTCTTCTATTTTCCTGCTCAGCCATTGTTGCTGACATCTTAGAAAAAAGGGGAGAACAGATCTGTGGTAGGGAGCTAGCAGAGACTACCACAGTACCACAGTGGTTAAGAGTTTGGTTTTGGTAATTTTCTCTGGGTTAAACTTTTTGTTCTGCAACTTATAAGGGGCATGACATTGGACAAATTATTTAACCTCCCTGAACCTTAGTTTTGTCTGCATAAGGATCGACCACAGAGTTGCAGTAGGAATTAAATGGTACAACACTTGTAAGTTACTTTAAAAAGTAACTGAATAATAAATATTGATATCATTGCTATGAAAATACACTTAATGTGCGTGTCTACTGATTTTCACAAAAGGTAACATCATAGGGAACAATAATTCTGGTGAGTTTTCTATGCAGAAAAGACGGAATAGCAATCTAAAATGTTTTGCTTTGCCAAAAGTGACCTAGAAACTTTTTTTTAAAAGGAGGGAAAATTGCACTAGGTTATATCGACAAAAAGTACGTATGGCTTCCCTTGGCGGTCACCTGCAAGCTTTCGTTTTGAAAGAAACCTGGTCTAAACGTGGTGAAAGTTATTGACTGGGCCAGCGGCCAAAGAAACAAAAACAAGCCCACTTTTGACGAAAGTTCATGAACCTTCTCGACGCTTCTGTGGAACCTCCCTGAGTGTCAGGTTTATTCTAAACTGAGACCAGGGGAGTCCCGTAGCAGAAGGCCTCACAGAGCTTTACGACCGAAACACGCTCACACAACAGGCAGTATCTGGTCCTCAGCCGCTGCTGTCTCCTTCAAAACTTCTCACGGCTTACGTCTGAATCTTCGGGCTTTACATAGTGACTTTCAGGCTAAATTCTTCTTATGTATTTTTAAAGTTTAGTATTTGAAGCAGAAATGGCACATTATTATTCATTCAATATATTTTCGTGATAAGGGGAGTCACTGACAACTTCCGGAAATTCATTCTGTCCCCAACAAGGGTACAATCACATAAGGATTTCTTCCTCTTCAACATCTTAGGTAAAGGACAAATTTTACTTAATAACTTGTTTCAAGTTTTACACTTAGAATTACATATTTATTCATTGCAAGTTCAGAGGAGTTACTGCTGCATTTTCTGTACCCAATGACTTCATTTCCACATGCCTGGCATCCTGAGAACATTACACTATTTACTGACATGTCACCTCTTATCTTAAGGCAAAGGAAGAGGAACAGTGACGAAGGTGCTATGACACAGACTCTGACTAGCTCACTGGTACTGGGGCAAAAGTGGGTTCACGGTTGTTCGTGGGAAAATCACACACTAATTAGTAAGTAATGCAAGGGTGAACTCCGCGTGTCACGCGCTCACATCTATAACCCTACTTCGGCCCCACCCTGTGTATGACCCCAGCACAAGTATTTCTTTTCATTTTTACACTCGTTCACCTTCTTTCTGTATCAGGGAGAACAAATCAGTGACAAAATCCCTGTGAATACACATTTCACACTTGTATCACGTGGGCACCTAAATGTTAATGGGTTCCGAAATCCCCATTTTCTAGGTAACATTGTTTAGAGGAGAGAGCAAGTTTACGTAACTTATCAGCCAGCCCCGGGAATGCTTCTCCCATTGCCAAATGCCTGGTGGAAAGGACAAATGGTCACCTAAAGGCCTTGAAGGGCCCGCAGTGTGACGTACGCCTGAGAAAATCAGTGACGGTGAACCTGTATAATGCGGACTGAATAACTGTTAGCATGACATTATACAAAAGCAAGAAAAAAAATTGCTTGTAATTAGGTTCCCTGAAGTTCCCCCTTGAATTATTTTACCTGTAGTCCTTTCTGAAGTTGGAATGGATATTGCTCCAAAAGGACCCCTTGCTCTTGCCCCCTGTATATTTTTTGCAAACCCCAATGCTGAGAATTTATGTCTGTAATGTGTAGATTACTTCCTTCACTAACTTATGTTGCTTGTTTGGTCCCTTTAGGCACTTTGATTTGCTGCTCCATCAAAAGCAACACAAGAAAAAGTAAAGGGAGAGCCACGCGGCTGCACTGCAAATTCCGAGACATCTGCCCGGCGCGTGAGTCGCCCGGTTACAAAGCTGATGCTGCCACAGTGACCAAAACTGGAGTTCCTGGTGACGCCACACAGGGCGAAGAATCAGATCCAATTAGCCCTGGGAAAACGGCCATCCTCTGGGAAAATACTGATTTCTCACTGCAACAGAAATACATATCCTGGCACGTGGAAAGCACTAACTAGAGGAAACAAAATGAGGGAACCAGAAGAACCTGAACCTCCCTCTGTGTGAATATTTTGGTGGAAAGTATTCAGGGAAAATGACAGTGGCTTCCATCTTACAGTCACGATACCTTGGCTAACACGTTATACAGTAGGTATTTAGCACCAAAATCTTGGGCAAAAATCATATCCTAGATTTTCCCTGTTACCTCACACATCACATCGTTTCAACCCCCACTGCACACAGAGCTAAACATTTTCCTCTCATGTCAACGTCACATAAGATACAAGGAACGTGACCCTAAGTGCCCACGTACCAGGTGGCTGCAGAGAACTGTGCAGGCCCTACAGACCTGCCCAACTGCACAGGTGACATCTGCCCTTCCCAGAGGTGGACAGCCACTGACCTACCTGCCAACTCAGCAGCCTTGTTAGCGTGAATTAACCCACTCTCTCAAGAAATGAATTCACACTCTAAACCCCTCCGCAGCGCTCATTTTGGGGTCTGAGGACAACATCTACCATCAACTGTGATGTGCTAAGAGACACTGCAAATGAGAGTTTAGGCCAGGTAAGCCGCACTGTTCTTTCTTAATCTCCTACTCCCAACTTTTACTTTCTTAATTTCAGCATTTTTATGATTTACTCATATGTTCCAATTAACAGTCACAAGAGCTTTGAAACAGAAAAGCTTTTTGCCTCTTCCTCTAACCCAACTGACAAGCTCCCATCTGCCTTCTCAGAAAACCGACTCCCCCTCTCACAGAAAACCCTTCCAGCCCATGCTTCCAGCCAGCATCACGGCCCAGGTCGCTCTGCTCCTAAGCGTTTTTCGGCAGGTTCCGTCTGGTTGGAAGGCCATGCCTGCCGTCTGACCTTTGCATTACACATCTACACAGGCGGGATGGAGAAACAGAGGACCAACAGAGCTGAGGACTGGGTCAGGAGAAGGAGGAGAGAGAGACAAAAACAGAGTCTGGGATCCAGAGTCCAAACACTGTTTGGCTTGGCTTTCAGACATGGCAGCTCAGCAGCAGGAAACGTCAGCTTAGTAAAGACTTCACATGGCATCATCAGAGGACAGCCATCAGACCCCCTGGCAAAGTTCCCAAGTCAACACTGAAGGAGGAAAAACAACATGAACCAATACGAACGTCTAGATTTCCTTTCTAAGACAGCAGTGTTTACTAGGCTGGCTGATTTGGCAAGCCGTTAACAACTGATTTGATTGCTTTGGCAACAATAAGAAGATGCACAAGGAGATCTACCAGCTCTGATGCCAGCTCTGAATTCCAATGGTTATCCTGTATTGCTGGTGACCTGATGTCATTGAGGACATGGGGTGGCTTGAGTTGGCACTTGCAGAAACATCACTGCGAGGAACTGCTGCTGACTGAAGCTGGCCATTTGCAGATGCAAGGGAAAAGCCCCTTCTGCCAGAGGGTAGGCAGGAGCCACCCTCAGGACCATTAACTTTGCGGCTGAGGATTCAGAAAGACACATTTATCACGCTTGCCACACTTGTGGCTGTGCCATTTGTGTTACCAATCTCGCCGTGTGTCACTCTGCCCTTAAACCTGCTAAAGTCCTTCCTGTTAGGGGACAGACTCTACTTGTCCAAAGCCCAGAGACTACTGAAGTTCTTGATGCATCAACAGAACTTCGGTTTCTTCTTGCCTGGGGGAGGAGGGGAGAAGAACAGCACTCACTGCCAGAACTGGTTACGTGGCACCATGGTGCTTCATCCCCTGGAGAGGGACAGGATGCTGAAGGACAAACACGTCAGAGCTACATGACTCTCTACTGACAAGGCTGTGTGCTTGATACCCTTGGCACACCTGATCAGCAGCTTCACCAACCAGTTTCCACGGCCTCTGGAAGTTTTGTTGTTACTGAAACCTGTTGCTGAGTATGAAGGAGCAAACAGAAATCAACATGGCCGGTCTTCGCTGAGACTTTCAGGGTACTCCCAGGCAAATTCCTCCTTCACTGAGAACCGTGTATGTCACCGAAGCAGCGGGCACGTGGATTCACTCACCATGAGGGACTTCACACGGCCTTTGCCGCCAGGACCCCTGCCCACATCCTTTTTCCCCCTTGGCATCTGCACCTTTTAATCATGCCACCCTCCGAAAGCCAGGCCAGGCAGACTTCCTCACTGAGAAAGGCAGGTGGAACGGAAGGGCATCTATCTGAGCAGGGACTCATCCCAGGTGTTTACGAAGCTTGCTTGCACCTCTTGAACCTTAGTGACTGTGGGACGATTCGGAATTTCTCAGAGGCTCCACACCGTAGAGCTCTGCCTGTTGCTCCAAAAGGTATCCTAGATTCCAGACTACACTTGAATATATGATCTGCTCCTCCCAGGGAAATACATTTCTCTTATTTTACACATGCCCACCTGTCTTGGGTGACTTGGGTACTTTCTCAGAGCTGTAACACTGGCTACCGTTCTTAACTTTGCTCAAATACTCATGACTCCTTACCTGTTTATACAGAAGAGGTGGTAAGTTAAGGAGTTAGGATATATTTTAAAAGGTGATTTTATTTAATGGCATGAGTTGTGTTTTTATTTTTCTTTCAACCAACAGCACTTAAGTAATTCATGCTACAAATGCAAGTCATCATGCACAGACAGAAGGACGTTCAAGGTGTCAAGTTTCCAGGCGTTATTTAAGGAAAAAGATATATTTTCTTTTAATAGGCCAAACTACTTTGCCAAAAGCTAAGACTGACACTTATCCCTCATTTGGCAGGATTCAATCGATGGCATATAAATCAAGGCTCTTACTTGTGACAGAAACAATCTCCTGATAATCTAATCACAAAGAAATTAAAGTCCATAGGATAACTCAGACAACCCTCAGGAAACCCAGAGGACCAGGCTCGGAGGTTATGTATGTAGTCAGAACTGACACCGTAACTCAGAACTTTCCAGTGAAGTCACTGAGCAGACCCTGGTATCATCGCTAGAACTCCAACTTCTATTGGCCCTGGAAACTCGAGAGCTCCTTCTTCCCACAGAAGATAAGTTACGTGTGGCACCCACTCCCTTCAATCATTAGGTCCCATAGTAAAGTCTGGAGTGAGAATCGCTCACTGACAGGCCCTAATACATCCTAGCTTTAAGTGCAGCTTGAAAAGCCTGTATGGCAGTTCCATCTCTAAACTGGACGATGGACATTGTCAAAGTTCACACAGAGACAGAGAAAATAATTATTTGACAAAAAAAAAAATGACTGGCTTTTGCTCTAAAAACCCAGAGCTCTGCTGCTACCCTCCTGTCAGGGTCTGCCCGCAGACCCATTAGTAACATCCGTTCCCCGAGATGTAAGTGGCATGAACAGCCAAGACCAGCTGGGGAGAAGTTCTCTTTCTCTGAGCTTGCCTGAAGGTTGATAGCTTTGGCAGCAATCCCGTGAATGGGCAGGAGAAATCTACCCAAATGAGGTGTATGTCCCCTCCCAATCCTCAAATTGTCATCCAGACATTGCGCTTCTTTCTTAGTGCTGAGGGAAAGAGGTGCAGCGCCTCACCCTCCGTTATGAAAATTCCAGTTACTGACTTTTCCTTTTTCCTCAGTTGCCAACATGGGCTCAGCATGGTTTTATTATGAATCCAGCTTTTATTTCAAATATTGATATATTTTACTCATCGTGGATTATTTTGCATTAATGATGTTTTTCAATTATTGTGTTAAAATATTTTCTAACTTGACTCCTGAGTTATTACTGCCCCCTAAAATTTAAGCTGTGCCTCATTACTACTGGGCCTGCTTTAGGTCCATCCTCAGGAATATTCAACTTCCCCGCATCTGGCACGTCCTATTATATTAAAGGACGGATAACATGCACTTTTGGGAATACAGGGTTCTGGGCAGAGGTATGTCCATGTGAAGTAAGATAGCAGCAACCGTCTCAGAGAAGGTGACATTTGAGGAAATACATGTAAAAGGGGACGGAAGCCAAGATTTGTGTTTATGCAGATCAGTTTGGATCTTAGAAGGCCACTCGTTGATGTGGACTTAGGGGCCTGCTTATCAAGTGACCAGAGCCAAATACCTCTCCAGATGACACATCTGGATTATCACCTAGTCACTCGGCCAATCAAGATAAGCTTTTTCTCCTTGTGTAAGTAAGTAAAACCTCTGCTCCATTGCTTGGCTTCTGACACTTTGGAATTCTGGTCTCCCCTTTGAAATCCGGTACCCAATTTAACACATAAACTCCCACCAGCATCTCTGGACAACAAAAAATGCCCAGGCCCATCCAGGTCTCTAACTATAGTCAATTTCTAGAATGCCTTGAGGGCCAATTACAAAGTCAAATCTGAGAGGAGAGGACTGATACATCTAAAAATAACTGCCAGATTTTGTTATTTTATATGTGCAACACACACACACACATAACCTGAAGAGTACGTGTGGGAATAGATTCTCAGGGAATGAGACCAAACAGGGAAAAACAATTTTAGACCGTGCGCGTTCATCGATGCACACATGCATCTACCAAACACCCTGAATTCAATATGCAAGCTCCAGCCACTGGAAGTGGTTCTAATTTGTTCACCCTGCTGTTTTTAATAAAACCTCATCTCAGTAGTGACCTGCACTAAAAAAATAAAAAATAAAAGAAGATGATGTCAAAAATTCCTTGCAATAGTGTGAGGAAAAAAATCTAAACACTTAAATACACCCCCATAGGTAGAATTTTCTATCATAGGTAATCCACCCACCAACCCCCAACTTTTCTCTTCAAGAAGGCACTGAAGTCTGTCCTCAGGACATTGAGAAGCAGGTTTTTGAGAGACATGTTGTTATTTTATTACAGATGTATTTGTGTTAACATGGATGGGTTCAACACAAACTTGAATAGAACCGATTTTGCCTGAACAATGTCCCTGGTCCCAAAACTATATTCAGTTTACAGCAGAAACTAGACATAACTGTCACACGGCAGGATCTGTCCCCGTTTACAATCGATGTGAAAAAGAAATAAAAATGACAAATTCACTCTGTGGCTTTGAGGACTGGAAATGTTTCTCCTGATAACATTTTATGTCTCTCAATGCTTTCACCATAAAACAAAAACTTGATCTATTTTTACTTTGCAGTGTATTATAAATCGAAGAGATTCCCGTTGCCACGAGCATATCTGCTTTTCCAATACCATAGAAGGAATGCGACAGCTGAGTAACTAACCAGCTTCAATTCTAGGAAAACAGTATGTTTTTAGAGGGCCGAATTTAAACACTAAAATAAATTCTAAATTAATGTGTCAGAGCAGCAAGAAAGTCAAGTAAAAAAAAAAAAATCCGTTCTCTAACACACTGTTTCTTAACTCTGCCTTGCATCACCTAAGACTTCACTGCTCCAGAGACTGCAGGAGCTCACCACTGGCCTGCCCCGCGGACACTTCGCACCCCAGGCACCCCACCACCACCACCACCATTTCAAGGGCTGAGCCGGGCTTTCGCACCACATGTGGGTCACCTGCATTGACGACCTCCTCACCTCCAAGGCTCTCGCCACAACTCTGAATTATGGGCATATCGGCCTTTTGCTGATTTGCATCCTTCCCCTTCCTCTAACGCAGCGCTCCATGTCTGCGACAGGTGGGGGCACTATTTTTCAGACCATCACTGCTCCCTGAGCCCTCCGGCACCAGCACCGCTCAGGACGCCCTTAGGTCCCTTTCCCCGGACCGCTCAAGGAGATGTCCGCACACACAGCGCGTTGTCGTCGCTCTTTTCCATCCAGAACCACCGTCCCTACAAGCAGTTCCCACCCCGCGTCCTGGGTAGTTAGTCACCTGCAAGCAGCACGTGTAACTCACAGCTGCGCAATTAGCCATGAAATCAACGAACCCTTCTGCGGGTCTTTAGGAAACTCGGCGGCTGGCGTTCTTTCCGCATGGTTAGGGCATTTGGGGTTGACATCGAGAACGTGCCCGGCGGAGAAGGCCCCTGGCGACCCTGGCACGCCCAGGCAGCCCGCAGCGGGTGCGGGGGGCCGGGTCCCCACGTCCTCGGAGGGAGAAGGCCAACGGCCCGACTTCCGAGCCTGCAGGGCCGGCCTGGGGCTGGCGCGTGGCTCCCCCGACGATGCGCCCAGCATCGGGCCGCGCCACCGAGGAACCGGGGAGGCCCGGGCCTCAAAGCCACCACCACCACCACCACCACCGCAGGGCGGGCCACGGGGCCAGGCGGCGGCGAGCACCCACCTCTTAGCCGGCGGCTCTGCGGCCTCTCTCCTCCTTGACTGAAGCCTCCTCTTCCTCCTCTTCCTCCTCTTCCTCCTCCTCCTCCTCCTCTTCCTCGGCGCCTGGAGCCCTCGGGCCGCGGCCAGCAGCGCGGACGCCCCTGGAAGCAGCTCAGGGTCTGGCGCGGCTACCGCCAGCAGCGGTTGGGGACTGCCCGCTGGAGGGCACCCAGGGCCCTGAGAGCACGAGGCCCTGGTCCGGGAGCCGCCTGGGGCGCGCCGCACGCCCCTGCAGCGCCCCGGCGGCTGGATGTCGGGTCTGGGAGGCCCCTGCGGCCCTGGGCGGCTCCGGCCCGCACGCCCGGCGCACGTGTGCGCACTTCACGGAGAACCAGGGGGTGGGGCAGCGCGAGGTCCCGCAGGTCCTGAAAGCCGAAGACGAGCTCGCCGCACACCTGAGCTCCATGCAGCAATCTCCCTCCGATCGGTGCAAGCGTCCGAGAAACGCGAGGCGGTGGTGGATCGAGCCCGCCGACGGACGAAGGCTCGATGAGGCCACGCGTTGAGGACCACACGGCCCGAACTGGGCAGGGAGGCCTGTGCGGAGCCCAAGGGAGCCAAACCTTGCGGCGGCCACTGAGGTCCCGAGCCAGGCCCCAGGGACGAGGGAGCAGATGCGACTCCGCTCTTCCGAGGAGACCACTGATCAGAAAACGACGCGCCCCTCCCCTGACCAGAAGCTGGCCCGCATCCCGGGTGGAGGAGAGCCGCATGTAAGTCCTCCATCAGCGCCCAGCCCGCCGCTGGCTGGCTGTTCTTTCCTGTGTCTTAACCTCAACTCGTTTTTCAACTCCATTGCTTTAAAACGAAGACTCAAGTTTCTCTTAAGTTAAAAGGAAAAAGAAAATGTGTCTGATGTTTCTGACAGTACTTCTGAGTTTCTGACGGTTTCTTTTCCGCTTCCTCCTTGCCTCTCCCTGGGGTAGTTTTTCCTGGAGTTGAGGCTGCTCGGTTGCCTTCAGTCTTTCCAACCCCATGGCCCCGATCTCCTGGTCCTCGTATGGCCATTGAAGCCCATGATAAGCGTACCATGAAATCACCCCTTCTGTTCTATGCTTGCACACTGTCTTCACACGAGATAATCAGTTCCTAAGGAGTCTAGAAATAGTTGAATGCTCTCAAAATGTTTAAAATATAGGAATCAAACTATGGTATGTGACTCTAAAAATGACTGATGTTAATATTTAAGGTAAGGCCCATGGATACCAGAGAGTTAATGGATGGCCTTCAGAAAAGTCATGAATCCCACCCCCACCCCCCACCCCCATAGAATTATACAACAACAACAACAACAAAAATTTAGGAATTGTTGATCTATTCTAACACTAACTTTACAGATGAAGAAACCCAAATCCAAGGTCAGGAAACTAACTTACCTACAGGGAATAGACTTTTCGAATCCTTGTTCCTATCAACTCCTGAACTCAATTACACAATACTCTTGGGGGTATAAAATTCCATGCAAGGTCTTCGGAATCCATTACCCCGGCCTGCAGGCAGAATTTGTCATAAAGATCCCAGCAGTTGCACCCATGATCCTATTAAACATCTCCTGGGAAAGGAATTTCACAATTTCCTTCAGTTTACTTCCACACAAACATGAAGTCAGCATCTTACAGCAGCCACTGCACTGCGTTCCTTCTCCTCCTCACGTCTTGAAAACAGACACCACCCGAGGGCCTTTCATTTAGGAGGGAATCAAGTAAGAGTGTCATGTACCTGACTTCTGCTCTCTACTAAATATTGTTTCAACTTAAGCTTAATTTGAATATGAACACTAAACAAAAACAACATCAGATTAGCTTTTATGTTTTTGTTACACAAAAACTCAGATTGATAAACACACAATAACCCACAAACCCTTCCACCAAGGAAACAACTCTTTGTGCTGTTAGGTGGACATGTTTATTCTGTTTTTGTGGGGTTGGAATTGAACATGGAAATCCCTGTCCTGGTCTGTGCTCATGGAATAGTATCAACAGTAGGAACTTTTCTGGGCCAACTACAGTCAGTATTCCTAGGGGCTGCAGAGGGCCTCTGACGGAGTGGGGATAGGGCGTCATTTTTCTTCCCCTTAAATTCCAGTGCCTCTTCTAGTGTCCAGGAGTCCTTACCCTTCTTTCATAGGCAGGCAGTTTTCCTTTACTCTGTAGCTAAGAGTCAAATGTTGAGCGCTTGGCACCTAAATTCAAGTGAAAAGTATTTAAAATCATTAGTGTTTCCCTCCCCAACTGTGTACGACACAAGGAAACAAGAGAAAAGACTGAATGTGATGAATAGGAGTCAAACTAAATACCCCAACCACATGATTCCTCAAAATGATGTTTTAGGTCAATTTGTATACAGAATCAGAGGGGCTGAGTCTAAAAGTAACCAAACATTTTTTAAATTTTCTTCCAGCATAAATTGTTATTGTTGCGGGGGGAAATGAACTGATCCAACAAGTATGATCCTCAATCCACAGGACCAGAGTGAAAGACGGTTTAGCAACTGGAGGAATAAGAGCTGAGGGAGATGGATCAAACAAACCCTGGCTACTTCTAAAGAAGCATCCAGATGTCTGTTTGAGAATTACAAAGTTCAAAAGGGGAATTCAAGCTTGACCTGTAACAACTTTGAGAAGGGATGTAGCGCAAGCTGACAGAGCATTGTCAGAGAGGATTGTGTGAATATGGACGTGGGGCCAAGAAGTTGAAGGAGAGAGTTGGCACGGGTGGATGGCTGGAAACAAGATCGTGCTCCCCTTCAGCAGGTCTCTTATACAAGGGAAGAGGTGTGAGAAAAAAATAAAGCACGCTGTGTGTTTCTTTCCCAAGGGAGACTCCTTGGAGAGTTCTGCCTCTCTGCCCTCCTGATGTCCTGACTGCCTGATGAGATCGTTCAAGGTCTGCATTGTTATACTTTGGAAGACGGTCCGTCCTCTGCACAAACACCACAACTGACTGCTGCCCGAGCTAAAGAGTGAGTAGTCAAATGTTGCTGCTATTCTCCCAGTGGTCTTTCTCTGTAGGGGGAGCAAAAATAGCCACCTTCCTGTTTTCAGTGACATTGTGGTAGAGTGAAGTATTTGACTGGGCATTCAGGACATAAAGACAGTGCTTCTTGGCCAGTGCTGTCCTCATCATTTCAAAGTGTCTCTTGACTAGGGCTTGGTCTGAAAAGGAAAACGGAGAAGTTTCATGTGAAGAGGAAGTCTCTGTGTGGATTACCTTTCTATTTCTTGTTTTTCCTGGAGAGAAGTGTTTTCTGAAAAGAAAGTCAAAGGCATTATTGTTTCTTCCTCAAGTATCAGTCTTCTGAATTGCTTAGAAAATTGGTAGTGAAAGAGGGAGTGTTGGAGGCAGTGGGGAGAAGGAGGGAACGTTTTTAGTGCCTTGTCAGAAATGTGTGCACCAAAACAGGGCAGCCATGTTTTCTTTTCAGCTTTAAAGGTTAAAAGTTGCTATTGATTGATTTTTTGATTTTAGAGAGAAAGGAAGGGAAAGAGAGAGAAAAATATTGATGTGTTGTTCTGCTTATTTATGCATTCATTGGTTGCTTCTTTTATGTGCCCTGACTGGGAATCGAACCTGCCACCTTAGTGCATTGGGACAATGCTCTAACCAGCTAAGCTACTCAGGGTGACATAGGTTGCTTTTTAACATTAACACATGACTTGTTCTTGGAATATTTTTGTAGTTTTTTTTCCTATTGATGTATAATTGACATACAACATTATATTAGTTTCACATGTCAACATAATGATTCAATGTTTGTATACCTCATAAAAATAATTATCACAATAAGTCTGTGTAAGACCCATCATCATGCATAATTACAGATTTTTTTCTTGTGATGAGAACTTTTAAGATTTACCCTCAACAACTTTCAAATATGCAATACAGTTTTATTAACTACGCCACCATGCTGTCTAGCACATCCCCATCACTTGGCAGCTATCTCTTTAAAGCAGTGATTTCATTTTCTTTGGATATATACCCAGAAGTGGGATTGCTGGATTATGTGGTAGTTCTATGTGAAATTTTCTGAGGGACCTCCATGTGGTTTTCCATACTGGCTGCCCCAATTTACATCCCCACCAGCAGTGCCCAAGGGTTTCCATTTCTGCACATCCTTGTCAATGCTTGTTACCTCTTGGAATCTTCTGGATAACAGCCATTCTACCAGGTGTGAGGTGGTATTTCACTGTGGTTTTGATGTGCATTTCCCTGGTTACTAGTGATGCTGAGCATCTTTTCGTGTACCTGTGCCATCCATGTCTTCTTTGGGAGGCTGTTTATTCAGATCATCTGCCCATTTTTTTATCGGATTTTTTTTTTTTTTGCTATTGAGTTCTACTGAGTTATTCATATATTTTGGCTATTAACCCCTTATCGCTATGTGATTTGCAAATATTTTGTCCCATTCAGTAGGTTGTTTTTCCGTTTTGTTGAAACTTTCGTTTTATAGCCTTTATTGCTCTATATGCATCACTTTCTCTCATTGTTAAATCCCAGGATTTTCTCATCAAATTTTAGTAGAATAGGTGGCATGAAGTGACTCTATAAAATCTTAAAACTTATGACCACAATATCTAATGAAATTGGCTTTCCTAAGACATTTACAAATTTAGCAGAAAGAAAATGATTGAACAAGTTTTTATACACAGTAAAATTTTTTATACTCCATTAGAGCTCAGGTGCTAATTTTTAAAATAACTTAAATACATATACTATCTAGTGCTTTATTTTGCTTTTTATATAATGAAGGGAAAGTTAAGTTATTACTATATAATAAAACATACATTATCCAATGAAGCTTTACTTTTAAGTTTGACATTTACAGTTCTAGATATGCTTTGGTTTTTTGCCTCTAAAAATAAATGACTGCTAGAAAAAGATTTAAAATTTAATATTCATAAATAGAGTAAAGGTAAAATTTAAACCATCAATGTGAAACAATGGTCCAAAAGTGAAATAAGGAAAGGTGAACAAAGAGAATAAGTTAGATGATTCCTTTTCAAAAATGGTAAAAGTGAAATAAAAAAAGGTTTATTGGCTGACTCAGCAAAAACTCACTGTCCTATAATTATAGAAAAGAGCTGTTACAAGAAAATAATTAATAGGTTTATACAAAAATATGAAACTATTAAATTTCTCAGAACCACCTGAGTAATCTTACTACTGAAGAGTAATAAGGGTCTCTTTATATCTTAAAAGATGTAAAAATGACAAGATAAATGCCTCGATCATATTACTTTTTAGTTTAATGGTCTAGAGATGATGAAATATAATTTTAATAATCCTGAATTAAAGCAAAGATAAAACGAAAGTCATTTTTTCTATATAGCATTTTACTGTTAAATTGGTGTATTGCTAAAAAATCTATTTCAAGCTACAAGCGAATTTTTTCCCCTTACCACGTAAGTCCTTTAAAGCAAAAGGGACAGGTGCTTTGGTTTGCAGTAGACTAACGTATAGGAAATAGTCGTGAAGGGTATAAAAATATTACCACCAGCAGCGCCCCTCAGACATCTTAATTTATTTACAGACTTATTTTTTCAGCAAAGAAAGGATGAACATCTTAACTTAAATGGAAATTGGTGTGCCAGTTGAAGTTTTAATGTAATTACATAGCTGTTATACTCCGAGAAGCTCTGATTAGGAAAAGATTTATTATCTAATTAACTCAAAAAGGCACAAGCCATAGATGTTAATTGCTTCCTAATTAATATATTAAGTGTGACAGGAACCTCTACATGTTTTGTATTAACATTTATCAAGATAACTCATAGGAAATGATGTTAATGGACATGGATGAGGAACCCTTTCAACACGATCTTCAGTGGAGCCATTCGGACACAAACCAATGACTTAACCCTCTTCAATACTCTTTAAAGTACTTTTTTTAAAGTTAAGAAAAAGAAAAAAATGACTATTCCTTTTATGAGGAACTAAAGATTATGCAAAGTTATGGTTATGATTTTTCTCTGAGTATATATATTTTTCTTCATTTCTAACCCATAAAATGTGAAAAATCTCTGTTCTAGAGAAAAATCAACAGTCATTTCTTTTTGTCAAAGTCATTGATTTTAATGACTCTCTTGAGTGACATCTGTGGGCCTGGAACCAGGATCATTCTCAGTGAATTGAGAGGCAGCCCAGCACAGGGTCCCAACTCATGGACCTTTAAATGTATTTGAGAAGATGAGCCTACGTATATGAAAGTGTTTTATGCTAAAGAGTAAAACTTTCATAAATGTTTGTAAAAACATTTCAAAATGTAAAGCACAACAAAAGACAAAAGGAGTATGTTTCATTGTATAAAAAGTTTTTCAAGAGACCTGGCAAGAAATGAAATCGATGCCAGTAAGAAGAGAGGGGAATGACATAGAAAAACAGATACCTTGTTGTGATATTGTGTCAGGCTTAGAGGGTTATACAAGTGACCTAATGGAGCCACCCACTCAATATCATGCTTAAAGGCTAAAGGACCAACACCGTGTTGTGTGTGTTTGTGGCGAGGGTGAGGGCGATTATGGACAGCTGACGCTTGGTGAATGCTCTTTTCTTTACGCTCACTTGAGGACATGTTTTTTTCATTGCTTCTAGAGAGAAAGGAAGGGAGAGAGAGAAACAGCACCTGGCCAGGGTTGAATGCTAATTTAATGTCAAGGATTCTTCTAAGCACTTTAAACTTATTCCAATACCCATATGTCACCAGGGGGCTTATTCAGAAGGAGTATTCCAGCCAGAGCTCAGTCTTGGCCTGAAACCTGGCCCACCGCCGACAGGCCGCACCACTGCCATAAGCCAGAGCCCGTCTACTTAATGCTGGGTTCTCATTCGGAGTCACGTTCATTTAGCAGCGGCTTTCATTTTCATACACACTTTTAGATGTTTTTACTTGTTATAAACTCATATGTTTTCTGTCTGTGTCTTTCATATTTGTGAATATAAACATTGCATTTCTCCTTAATGATTCCTATTACACACACACACAGATACGTTTCTCATCTAGACCTGTTAATTTTTGGAGGGTCATCATAAGTGAGAAGGTGATGAATATAGTAAGTGAGTTGTCATGGAAAAGTAGCTAATTGCGAAGAAAAGTGAACATCAGGAGGTTTCAGACATGATTTTCATGAGTTTAGATGAACATTTAAAAGCCAAACATGAATATAATATAAACATCTTTCTTTAAATTCTCATATTCTACCAGTACTCATTTTTTCCAAAATTAAAAAAAAAAAACAGAACAAAAGCTGATGAAATGGTCGTGCTAACAAAGTGTCTCTTAGAGACTGTGAAGGATAACCAGCTAGTTATGAAGCTCATCCTTTCTGGACCAAAGACTTGGAGATGAAGGCTTGAGAAACGGTTGATATCTGGATGTCATTTAGAGTTTTGCTGAAGGACAGGATTTAACAATTGCTCCCACATTTCTGGAACCATGGCAACCAGATGCGGTTTGGAGGATGGTGACAATGGCCGTGATGATGCAGGAGCACATCACCCAGGCACCTACATAGGAAAGAGAAAACCTTCTACGTTCAAAGATTGATAGATGATAATACACTTTGTGCTTACAGTGACGATTAAAATTTTAAGATAAATGTGGCTTTTTTTAAATGATTACCACATAGAGTTGGCTGAATTTTTCTATGAAGCAACCAGTGAAAGCTAAAGAAGTTTCTATGACTTATCATTGCTAATAATAAAAATAACGTGCAAGGGGTACATTGTTAGCACACTGTTTTATTGGACAGATATTATGTGACTTCAACATGTACTTTTTTTATTAGGATTAATGGTTTTCTTTCTCACTTGCTGTCAGTAGCTGAAGTGAGTTTCTGATAAACTGACTACATCCCTTCCCCTCCACGACTGCTGGTCAGTTCTATCATCTTTTTCTCTTTCCTTCATGTAAGAAAAAAGATCACAAAATGAACACACTTTGCCTATGTCCCTGCACCGTGCCTCAGTAAGCCCTTGTTGAAAAGTTACAAGTTCCTTGTTATCGTCACTCCTCAACCCCTTGTTACCCTGCTGGCGCTCCAAACCACACTAGAATCACTGCAGGTATGTGTTGTAAAGCTGTATTTTTCTAACAGAGTACAGCAAATTCCACCCAGATTTTTAAAGAGTATCTAGTGTTCAGAGCCTTCTGCCTTCTACGTGCAAGGAATTGTATGTGCCTCACAAACATGGAGGAGTTTGCACCACTGTGCGAGGAAGGAAGGACGGAAGGAAGGAAGGAAGGAAGGAAGGAAGGAAGGAAGGAAGGAAGGGGAAGGGAAGGGAAGGGAAGAAAGGAAAGGAAAGGAAAGGAAGGGAGAAAGGGAGGAAGGAAGAAAGAAAAGAAAGAAAAAGAAAAGAAAAAAAGAGCAGAAAAAATAAAAGAAAGATGAGGATTTAGTAGGTAACTGAGCAACTCTTTGGGCGGGGAGTAGGGAGGCAGTTGTCCACACGGAGAACCCCGAGACCTGTGCACGCTCCAGACAGGACATGAGGGCACAGCCGAGTCATCAGAGAGCAGAGCAGCATGGCCGCACCGGTCGTTAATAGAATCTAGCTTTAGATTTTCCGCTAAAACTGGTATTCCATATAACAGGAGCTTCCTCAAGGATAGGAATCGCCTGAAGAAAAGAGCAAGAAATGAGAATGACCTCCTGGGAGATAATGGGACATAATGTCAACCTTCCCAACTTCTCTTCTAGCATTATTTATTGTCAAGTAAGTTTCAGATACGCACTTACATTAAACCTAAAACTGAAGGAAATACAATTTCTGTCATCACTGTGTTATTTATGTCCATGTGGATGATGGCTGAAACATTGGCCTTTAGGATAAACTTGACTCAACCACAGGGAGCAATATTGAAACTGATCCACTGAGAAACATATTCCTACATAAATTGTTTTTGTTGTATTCAGTTCCACTCTCGCTGCCATGACTTAATAGCTATAACAGACTCATGATATCATGTTGTTTCCAAGAACTGCTCCACTTGAAGAACTATAGCGCACCACTGACATATTGAGTGTGTGAGAGTTCTCCATGAGCTATAAAAAGCAGGAGGGTATTAGCATCAACACAGATATCTTGGCCAAGGGTCTAAATGTCATCCTTTGACAGTGGCAGGCTATTAAGCAATTTTTAAATAAGACGTTTTCCCACCACAAGGAAAACATTAATTTATAGGGACTTTACAACCCGGGATTTAAGGCTTTAAAAGAAAATAGGCTGTCTGTGCCATGGATTATCTAAAGGCATTGGAAAGACCTGCCAGTACAGTTGGCTTGAGGTTGGAAGGTTTGAAACCACTTTTAAATAAAAAGTGATGTCTAAGAACAAATAAGTCATAGACAAAAGGCCAAACCCTCTATGTCTGGAAGAAAGATAAATAAAAAGTGAAAGGAAGATTACTCTATTCTCATTAACCTTTGCTGTTCTAGAGTATACTCTTAGACACTTCGCATAGACTTCAGTTGACTGTAAGATTCAAGCCTTTTGCAAGCCATTCTTGTTTTCTGTGGGTTCCCATTCATCTCTTGAATGTATTTTACAAAGGTAACATGTTAACAAATGCTCCACTATATCTAGATAACTTACAACGGGCTTTCATTTCCTAGATCAGTGCTTCTCAACAGAGGCACCATTGACCCTTTGGGGCAGATAGATCTTTGTGATAGGCACTGTTCTGTTCACTGTGGGGTATTTAGCAGTGTACCTGGTCGCTGTGTACCAGATGCCAATAGCAGCATCTCCCCAGTCAGGCAACCCAAAATATCTCTAGAAGTCATCAAATATCATCTTGGGGTACATTCACCCCTACTTGGGAGTCACTGATCAAGAAGTTATATAATAAAAATTTTGTCACATCTCTAGATATAGTGTGTACATTTGTTCAATTTGCCTCTTCCACAGACTCTGGAAGATGTAATAGCTTAAGAGAATTCATTTCTGTTACACGAAGAACAATCTAGTGTCACAAGTGAACGCTGTATGTGAACGATGCACTTCAGTAAGGGAGCTCACCTGCCCTGAACACTATGCGAGCAGAGTCTACTTCCCAACCTCAGATCCCCCATGCTCAGTCTGCTAGCGGGCACGAGTGCAGAGGCCGGGTAAGAATTCTAGGAAAGCAGACTTAAGCTCTGAGACATTGTGAGGAAGTGGAAACAGCAGTTAAAAATAAAGTGAAATGTGGCCCTAGCTGGGTAGCCAAGGTTGCAGGTTCCGTCCCCAGTCTGGGCACATACAAGAGTCACCCAATGAATGCTTACGTAAGTGGAACAGCAAATCTCTATCTCCCTCCCTCCCCCCTCCCTCTGTCCCTCCTCCCTCCCCCTCCCTCTCCCTCTCTTTACCCCTTCCTCCCTAAAATCAATAAATTACATAAGTAAAAATGAAATGGTACATCTGAGTGTCAACTGTAATTAAAAGTGGAATGAGAAGCCGAGTGAGAGAAGAATGGCAGAGCTGTTACATCACAGATTTGATGGCAATCAGAGGGCAATGTTGGAAGCCTCTTCCTGGAGATGTAAAGCTAAATATCAGCTTTCACACAACTTAGCAATGCTGTCCAAGTCATAGGTACAGGTTTTCCAGTTCTCAAGATATTGTGATGAGTGAAATAATACAAAAAAGTGACCAGAAAGAGCTTCTGCAAGAGAATAGGGTACTTATATACATGTATTCACTTACAAAATGAACTTCCAGGAAGTCTCTGGAGTTTAAGGGTCTTCGTCCTTTTTGAGAACTCTCCAGAGGTGAAGAATCCATGATATGGTTTCAGTATCACAATAATTTGGATAATATTTTGAGAATGGTAGGTAGGGGATAAATAAATTCTATGTAAGATTTGTTTTCTGGTCTTATTCCCTCACAGTCAAGGATATGAGAAACACACACATGCACACACACACACACACACACACACACACACACGAAGGGAGACGGCACCAATAGGAGTGAACTGGGCTACTGGACTTGAACAGCGACAGGGGCGTGGTACACCGTTTGTAACAGTCACTGCTAATTCAGACCAATCACTCCCTTTAAGCAGGGCTGGTTGAGACCTAATTATTAGGTATACTCTACCCCACCTCCCATCCCCAACCATTAATCTTGAACGTAGCTAAACTAAACCAAATGACATTCAAAAGGGATTCTATTTCTTAGATTCATAGAAGGCTTTTACAAATTAATTTTGTGGCTGGGTTCCAGACGGATGAATTTAGAAATAAATAAAGGGCTTCTATCTACAGAATAGATAGCATCTATATTAAGTTTAGAAGTAAAACATCAGGCAAAGCCATTGAAATGTGGTGATAAGGAAAAATTGGGGGCGTGAGAGATTGTGGTTTGCTCTAAAAGGACATCACCCAGACGGGCCCACCTACTCAAATTGGAGCTGCTGGTTATGTTTCCAGTTGGATATGTGGAGGTTTATTTTGATGTGGAGAGGAAAGGGGAAGTGTGAGGGGAAATTTCATGCATATTCAAATTAGGATTCCCATTGCTTTCAAGGTCACCATCCTGGACCCCCCCTCCCCGTTTCCTCATCTGGAAAAACGAGGAGACCATTGTTTCCCAAAGCTCGTTCCAGGACTGTTTCCAGGAGACTGTCTGTGAAAGGGCATGCTCAGACAAACAGATACACGCTCTATTTCCTGTAACATGGATACATAGTGCAGATAACGTGATGCACCGACACACTGCCAGTTTTTTCAGTTACCCCATTTAGTGGTGGTCGGTATGCTAATTTGCAGTGGCAGCCGACCAGCATTCCGTTGTGTGTGAGTGAGAAGGAAGCCTAGCGCCATTCCCGTCCTGCAGATTTAGAAGGCACCTCGGGGGAGTCCAGATTTTTAAAAGCCTTTCGCTGAAGAAACTTGTTTAATTTATATATACCAATATTTTCCAAATTACTTTGACCACAGAACCGTTTTTTTCCTCCTAACATATATTTAGGTTCTGCAGTCTCAGTTATGACTAATACCCTTTTAGGGTCTATCATATTATAAATAGAAGATTTAAAAAAGTTTGTCGACAGGCATGCTGAAATAATCTGCTCAGAGACAGCAAGTATATCTTTCATCCTGGCCATGAGGTTGTGGTTCTTCAATCTTGAAACTAGATACTGGGAGCGAAATGAGCAAGCTTCGTGGCCAGTAGAATAATATTGAAAAGGGATCAGTTAGCCGGTAATGCAGCAGATATCCAAGCAAAGCCACACAAAAGGCTGGGCCTGCAGATGCCAGTAGTTTTGTGGCCAGAAGGAAAACCCCGACTCTGCGGTCTGCAGCCCTTCCGCCGCTCTGCTTGCTCTCCTGCTGCCGCCAGGCTTTCCAGCTGCGTGACTACAGTGCAGAAGTTTGACAGAGAACTAGATCAACTCTGCTTTTGCTACCTTGCTGACGGCTAACTATTATTTAGCTTAAAAATTGTACAGTACATGTGGGCGTGTAATACACATATGGTATGTGGAACACTTAGAACTACATAAATGATATAAGTAAGACACTTCAGATGTTGCTGCTACCCAGCAAGAGCTAATAATATGCAACAGTGCAGGCAGTATGGTGCACCAGCACATTACAGGTTTTTTAGCCATCCGACGGGGAAATATCACGATGCTCATTCACACGGAGTACCTTGACCTAGATCGCACGATTGTGAGTGGGAAGGGAAGCAGGTACTGTCGAGATACAAGTTTCTTCTCCCAAACCACTACCTTCTGCAGACGCCCAGCCCAACTCAGCTCCAGCTCAGAGGCTCGCGGCTGCTCCTCACACTCATCAGGTGGCCGAGGGAGCAACAATGGAGTCACTCAGCTCCCGTCCTATTCAGGGTCTGTCTGAGTCCTTGGTCATCATTGTCCCTGTTTCCTATGAGAAAAAAATGGCTGGGTTTGGGTACCTTTTTATTCCTTTCAAAGCCTGTCTTCTCTGCAGAGTCCATTTTTATTCACAAATGAGTTTTGAAATAAGTAGGCTCAAAAAAACAAAATCATCAAGTAGTATTTCATATTTCTTAGCATTTTGTAGTTTATAAAACAATGATGTATCCATTTTGTCTTTTTTGTCTAGAAATGATGTCAAATAGGCAAGAATTCTCATTCTAAATATGGAGAAATGAAAACTGCATAGATGAAGAAAGTTCTAGTGGTACAGAAATTATATTTAAGAAGCAGGGATCTAAACCTACAGTACTGTGTGTCATGAAAATGAGTGTAGAGCTTTGTAGATCTGCCAACAAATAAGCTTGTATTTAGAACTCCTGATTGAGAAAACATATTTTGAGTGATCACTCACTTTTCAGTTTTTCTCCTCATTGTTTAAAAAATTAGATTTCCACCCTGGCTGGCATGTCTCAGGTGATTAGAACATCATCCCATAAACCCAAAGGCCACAGGTTTGATTCCCAGCCAGGGCACATACCTAAGTTGCAGGTCAATCAGTTAGTGTTTCCCACATCAATGTCTTTCTCCCTCTCTCTCTGCCTTCCCCTCTTTCTGAAATTAATCATGTGCTTGGGTGAGGATTAAAAAACAAACTTAATATTCAAGGAAATCCCAAGGCATTCGGTCAGAGTTAAGTGTCCTGCAGGTTGACCGTTTCCTGCTGTCTAGGTGAATGAATCTTTCACTGCAATAATAGGATGGTGAGCTACCACCACAAGCTGGAGACAAAAATGTCTACGTATTCTGTAATCGAGAGAAACCCACTCCTAGTACCATTCTTCCAGGGCTACCTGGCAAGCATACCAACCTCCATCCCCTTCTTCTTCCTTTATATGGCCATCGCCTGTAGGAAGTCTTGGCAGAATGTGTCAGCCTGTGGGGGAGACCACAAAACCAAAGTGAGGGGTTGCTCCAGAAGAGTCCTTGGAATCTTCTCTGCATCTGTCTCAGAAGTGGAGTGCAAAGAGCTGACTGAGCTCAGTGTGCAGAAAGGAGGCAGGAGTACCGTGCACTCCCACCGTTCCTCACGGCAACAATGCATGAGCTTCCTGTAGACTGGGTGAACACCACAGAAGGCAGATGGACTTGAGCCATCTTAGCTGAACCCCGATAAGAAGGATGTGGGCTAGGACGAAAGAAACTCGGGAGGAAGAGCAGATGGCTCTACCAGCAGGGACAGGCGCTGAGAGGAGCTGAAAGGGACTTAGCTGAGGCTTACTCTCCCTTGGCTGGGAACTGAGTGCGTGCGTGTGTGTGTGTGTGTCTGGAAGGGAGGTTCTTGTTGGGTTCTCTGAACTCACACACCCTGCCTAGGAGAGCCCCAGCCTTTCCGCACAGCCACAGAACAGACATGAATGGCATGCCCTTTTTTGAACTCCTTCCTCTCTGACCCTAGACAAAAGGAAATAGAAATTTAGCAGGAGGTAGAAGGAGCCAAATAGCAGGTAACTAGTTGTTCTCGGCAAAAATGTGTCTGTGTGGAAGGTGAGGGGGCAGGGAAGAGCAGTAAAGAGCCAGCCAGGCTTCCTTCTCATCTCAGAACCAGCCAGCAGGAGGGAAGGGCAAAGAAAATCATGTTTATCTGAGAGAGACTTTAGTCCGTGGGATGCTTAGAACTTTTTGTTTCTGGCTATGGGGGTGGGAGGAGAGAAAATCAGTTGATCAAATAATACAAATTCTAAATTGGAGTAGACAAAAATTTCTGTTGTTGAAATTGCCTAAGAAATTATCAGATTTGCCCAAAATGTTATCCATCAGAGCAGAGAGATTTTACTTCACAACTTTGAAGGTGGTAATGGTTAAAACATACAACAGTCTCCTGTTTAGTGCACCCCACCAGGCTGAGTCCCCTCAGGACACAGTCACGCCACTTATGGTTTTATACCCCTCCCTGAGGGATCACCTGCTCTACCCTGTATGTCTGAGAATGAGAGTTCTGTTTTCCTCCCGGAAATGCATTATCCTCTGCTGTGTTTCACCACAGAATTCAGAAAATAAACATACAAAAGTTGACATTTTTGTCAACACGCACTGATTTCTATGTTTCAGTATCTTTGAATAAAAAATATTCAGAATAACCTTAGTACAAGTTCAGTGATTAAGCTCTAAACAGGAAATCATCACAGGGGTGATTTTTAATTTCTTTGGTAGCACTGCTGAGGGCACTGGGTGGAGCGGTGCCAGAAATCAGAGGAGTGAGAACAAAGCCACATGTGGCAGGGAGAGACAGCAGGTGACACGGAGCACATGCAATACGCATTTAAGCATTTAGATGCTGAGAAAATAGGAATTGGCTTATTCCTTGCCAGATCGGGTTCAGTTGCAACTATTTAAGATTGGAATTTGCTATGGGGCAGATCTGTGGTCTGTTACAGACCGAACTGTGTACGCTCCCAAATGCTTATGTTGAGGTCCCAACACCCAGCAGCTCAGAATGTAACTGCGTTTGGAGATGGCGTCTTAAGCAGGAAAAAAAAAAAACAAAATAGTGTTTTTCTCCTGAGCAGGGAAAAACAGGTCTCCCTCTTCTCTGAATTTCTCCTTTACTAAATTTTTTAAAATTAAATGCCAGGCAGATAACATCAGATCCCAAAAGTGGAGGGCTCGATTTCATGAGGTTGTCCCCAACTTCATATGGCAATCACAAATGTTAGGCCTGATGTGGCTACATCTGTCTGATATGGCTACTAATCAGATTCCCACGACCCCCTCCTTGGGTTCAATTAATGTGCTGTAGTGACTCAGAATTCAGGGAAATATTTAGATTTCCCAGTTTATTGAAGGCTATGATAAAGGGCACAGATGAACAGCCAGATGCAGAGATACACAGGGTGAGGTCTGGGAGGGTCGCAGGAGCAGGAGCACTTGTCACTGTGGGGTTGGGATCTGTCACCACCCCCATCCCCAGTACGTGACTGTGTTCATCCACCTGGAAGCTCTCTGAACCCTGTACCGTTGGGATTTTTATGGATTCCTCATCACAGAGGCACCATGGATAATTAACTCCATTTCTAGCCCTTAAACTTTTTCAATAGGATGGGGACTGGGATGAAAATTTCCAGCTTCTAGGCAGGGCGTGGCCTTTCCGGTGACCAGCCCCATCCAGGAGCCCACCCAGAGTCTCCTCATTAGAGCAAAATGCACTTGTGTTATCCAGGAAACGCCAAGGGGTTCAGGAGCCCTCTGTGTGGAACTGGGGCGGAGGACAATATTCTCTATTATCTTACGTATATGTGAAAACTAGCCAAGTCAAAGTGAGGTCCTTGGGGTGGGCCCTGACCTGATATGACTGGTGTCCTGATAAGAAGGGAAAATTGGGACACAGACATGTACAGAAGGAACACCCTGCGAAGAGGAAAAAAGACAACTATCTACAACCCAGGCAGAGAGGCCTCGGAAGAAACTACTCCTGATGGCATCTTGACCTCAGACTTGCAGTCCTCAGAATTGTGAGAAAATAAATTATTGCTGTTTACGTCACCCAGTCTGCATCCTGTCTTATGACAGTCCTAGCCAACTAAAACAGGGCTATATGACAAAATTCCAAACTCATAGCAGATTTGCAATTTTGACAAAACCAGATCAGCCAACAGGACAGGAAGATATTTCCTTGGGGATAAAACATATTTCACACAAAGTGTCAATAAAAAGGAGTTTTCTAGCACTTCTCTTTGATACATTTCAGGATTTAAAAATAAATTCTCTTAGTTTTTCAGTGATTATACTTTCTTCATGCACTTTCAGCTTTTATTGGTTTATTTTCCCAAGAATAGAACTCTTGAGACATAACTGATTTTCAAAACCATTATTAATAGCCAACTCAAACAATTGCAAAAGCATCAACCTTTTTATGCAATCTGTGGGAAAAGGAATCCAATTTTTTTATGAGAACTTCTCTCTTAAAAATGTCAGACACCTACATATGGCAGGTTTGTGAATCTAAGATGAAATACAGGAAAACAGTTAAAACCAATGAGTACCCAACATATCAGTTGCTTATTATTAGTTTTATTATTTGTATTTCATAACAAAACTACTCTGAAATTAGTTAATAACTTATTCTGGTCAAAGATACAACAAATATCTCTTCCCATGTGTTCAAGGAAATGCTGAGTTTATTCTAGTGGTTGGGATT
>VMDR010008863.1:0-35167 GCA_007922815.1 Macrotus californicus | reverse complement strand
TAAAAATCAGTTTCTCTTTCTCTGTGGAGTCTTCCCTTTTTTCTTAATCTTTTGCTCTTTAAGAGTATGGTGTCGATTCAGTGTAACATTGTTCAGTATAGTCTTGTCTTCTGTTCTTCATAACACTCCTTTTCCTCCTTCCCAAATGTGTCCCACATCTTTGTAAACTTGGGTTATCTTTTCTACTTTCACATCATGTACAAAATACTAGATGTATAAAGTGCAGCTTTCCTGTAGCTAGAGTAATAAAATAAAGACAAATGACATTTAGAGAGCTCTTAGTTTTAGAAGTATTTTTCACCCCACAAGTTAGATACAAGTATACATTTTCTTTCCTCCCTAGATGGACCTCCAGTTGTAGCTCATTATGATATGTCTGACACCAGCTCTGACCCCGAAGTGGTAAATGTGGACACTTTATTGGCGGCTGCAGTAGTTCAAGAGCACAGTAATTCTGTAGGAGGCCAGGACACAGGAGCTACCTGGAGGACCAGCGGGCTTCTAGAGGAGCTGAATGCGGAGGCAGGTTGGTCTCCCTCCCCTTCCCCTTCTCTAATGTAATGTGCATGTGTCCTGGCAGCTGTGTTCCTTATAGTGGGCCCTGCTGAGGTGAGCAGGCTAACCAGAGGCATCTGACAGTAGGCGATGGTGACCATCCAGGGTGCCATTCATAACTAACTGAAAAGGAGATTTGGGTAACATGTCATTTATTTTTCCTAGGCAGGAGGAAGCAAAGCAATATGTAAGACATGAATCGTAGGCATAGGTAAATTTTAGTATGCATGTTTTTTGGGTTAAAAATGCCTGACATAAAAACCTTTCGGATGACCCACTATTCCCCCTCAACCCCTTTCCCTCAGCCCATCCCCATTTCTCATGGTTTCCCTCACTCAGCCTTGCAGCAGCCTTGCAGCAGCCTTGCAGCTTGGGGAGGGGGCTTTTCCTATAGGGTGCTGCACCGTTTCTTCCACCTCTTGGTGTGAAGTATCCCTGTTCCTTCCTCTGCTGTAGTTCTCATATTTGTCTTTTCTAACCATTTTCTTTCAGTTTCCACCTCTTGTTTCAGGAAGATCTCTCTCTCTGTTTTGCATTACCCATTTTGATACTGTGATGATACCTAAGAATGATATTATTTATTCACTCAAAACCCCATTGCTCTTACCTTTGGAACCTTACAAAGGTGCCTCCAAGTTTCCTTCAGTGTTTCTCAAAACTCTTTCAACATTCTCATCAAAACCTATTTCTAGAAGTACTAGCTAGTACTTAAGTTTAAGAAAAGAGGGGAAGCTGTTGACAGAATTTTTGTAATACGTATTTTCTTTCGTGTTATGGTAAGATTATAGTTTGCTAGTTAAAATTATAAATGGACTTGGCTTTTTGAGTGGATCTGGTAACCTTTAACCACTATGTAAAATGTTTATGGGAAATGAGTTTTTGTATTGTACAAATAACAATGGATTTTAGTTCATAACTTTTTGTATTGAAATTGTTAGGAAGTAAAAAGAAGACACCTCCACAGATCATTGTCAATTCTTTCATACATTTTGATGGAAGTATATAAAAATCTCTTATTGTTGAGCTTCTAATGAATTTATTTTGACTAATTTTGGAGCAGGACCTCGGTTTAGTTTTAATTATGTTTTGATTGCTAACTGCCTGCTTGATCTTAGGCAAGCTATTCTCCTCTCCACTTCCATTTGTATGTGTATAAATACTTGCTTTGCCCAACAAGGGTCTTTGAAGAATTTATTAACATGTATAATATAAGTACTTTAAAAAGAATTAATACTTTATTTCAAAGAACAGTAGTTTGCCCACATTTTGTGCAACATGTGTTTCTAAGTTTTATAATTTGTTCTGTATACTGGGTAGTTTATCTTTGATTTTTGTCCATTGACAATTAAGTGGTGGTCCATTCTACTTCAGTTTTATATCCCTGTTTTCTTAATCTTGCCATTAAATAGACTATTGTAAAATCTTGAGGAAAACATGGACAATTACCTTTTTTTTTGCTTTTCATATAGAGAATTTTAATATTACCAGTAGTTGGAATTGTTAATACTGACTTTTGGCCTACACCAAACCCAGCAATTTCATATGACTCAGCCTAACGGTGCAAGGTTTGGGATCTTGTGTCATTCGAGCTAGCAGCCTGGAGGGAGGCAGCACATTTTTGGATTCAAATGTTGTCAGCTCGAACATTCAAAGCATCACTAGGCTTTGTGTGCTTAATTCTATGTTTGATTGTCTTTTTGAATTTCAGTCACACAGAGTTATAGATATACAATGTATTGCTCAGGTACCTACCACCATTCTTCTTAAGAAATAAAGCCTGGCACAAGTGTGTGAGGAGGGAAGCACCCCTAGCTTCAACTTTGTTCACCTTCCTTTTTTCCTTTCCACTCCAGAGCTGTCCTGAATTTGGTTTTGATGTTGGGTATTACTCTGTATTTCTTTATATTTTTATTGCATTTGTTACCTATCTGCAAACAGACGTGTTTTAATACTAATTGGTATCACATTGAAGGTAGTCACTTGCTACTTGGTTTTTTAGTTTTGTGAGCTTTGTTTTTCTTAATAATTGTGGCTCTAAGTCATTCATTTTTTTAATGCTACTTAGTATTCCGCTGTATAATATACCACAACTGACTTATCCATTCTCTTACTGGACATTTAAGGTGCTGTTCCAAATGATACTGCCATTAACATTTCTTGTTTGTGTCTCTTAGTACATGTGTGTGATAATTTCTGTAGGAGATAACACAGAGAGAGCATATGTTTGTATCAGGCCATAAATTATGTGTAGATTTTTGTGTATCATAGGACATGTTCATCACTGTTCAGATCCCCATGACATTTTCTTATGAAACCATTTTCATAAGTCTTTTTCAAGGCTTTTATGGCTCATTCAGAGTCTTTTTTTCTCTGAATATGACAGTGTAGGTATGTGAGTAAAAAATGAAACATAATACACTCGAGTTTTAATGTAATTGTCATTGTAGAAACTCATGATTTTGGGTATACTTAAAAGAGTGTTACATAAAAATGTTAAAAGAATTTAGCCTCAATGGCCAGTTTTTAGTTTTGAGACTTGAACTATTAGTATCAATTGGGTGGTCATTCTTGTGGTTTGAGTTTAAGATAAATGTTCTAAAGGTTAATCTCTCCCTCCTAACAAAATAAAAACCCAGTCACTGAACAGACTATTCGGGTGTTAATCAATAGCAGCATCTCAGACCAGGTCAGCAGGCCTGCTCCATTTAGGATCATAATTTAAGTAATCATTGGAGATAGAATAGTTTCTCTCTTTTCCAAACAGTTAGATCATGTTCTTGTATGCAAAGTAGTTTTTACTGTTTAGTTTTCACTTTAACCAAGGCAAGAGAGTTGAAATTAGCAAACCAGGGGGTCAGTAAAAGACCTTAACTTTCCATTTCAACTGTTGTCATGTGTTTATTTTTTCTTACTGGAAGCTAGAATTGTGCAGTATAGTAGGTGGCAACAGGCATCCTGGTTTTGAACCAGCAGTCCCTGACAAACTGTGACCTCAGGTAACTTATGTAAAGCTTCAGTGTTCCCTATTTATAAAACCGGGATAAAACTAGCATCCACTCCAAAAGATTAGTTACCATTAAGCGAAATAATGTATATAATGTGCTTAGTACAGGATATAGCACATTGTAGGCCCTCAGGAACGCTAACCAGCATTATGTTAATATATTTATGCTGAAATATAGACTGAAGAACAAATGATTATTGGATCCATTCAATGGATTTCTAATTTATTGTCTTGCCCTAGAATGGGTTGTCTTGCTACAGTATTTCCTCAAGTTTGTCTGAGCACAGAAATTACCTGGGGTGCTTACAAAAGTTCAGACTTGAAGGTTTTTGTAAGTAGATCTGAAATGGTGTCTGGGAATCTGTTTTTAATAATCACTCCCAGGTAACTCTTTCATTGGACATGTTTAGGAAATTGTACCAGTGTGTCTGAAAGTGGCGTCATTATGATTTATTGTTAGTAATAGCTCTGTAAACATAAATGTAGCTGAGGCTAAGAGAAGCAGAAGTCTGAAGTTGTCTTGGTGTGGAAGGCTTATAATTGTGGTAAACTAAATTTATTTAGGGTCCCCTGCCCCCCAGGAAATTAGAAATTCTAAACAAGTGATTGCATTTTTTTCCATCAGCCTTCTTGTCAAGAAGGTGCACTATGAGTATTTTCCCATTCTTAAAATAGGGATGGTGATCTTGGTTTGTCCATTACACACGCTTAGTTGTAGTGCAGAGAAACAAATCTTGGGTTTCCTCTCCTTAGTGTAGGGCTTTTTATACTCAGACCAGAATGGCCATGCTTCTATTATTAGCACTTTAAAGTCAATTTATCAGTCTCCTAAAGGAGGTCAAGTTTGGTCAGGTTCCTCTTGTTTACTGGCTTCATATGGACTGTAAGATTTTAGATTTCTGACTTCCTCTTCCACTCTGTTGAGTTGTTTTTAAAATTCTTGATGAACAAACTAAATACAAGGTAATAACTTGTTTTAAAGCTAAATGAGTAATGACTTAAGATATTAACTTGTATAGCTAAACTCCCGCTGCCATCTAGTATGTAATGCTTTTCTTTAATGTGCTACAAATAGGCCCAGGACTAGTTCTTCTCCAGTAAATTTGTGATTTAAAAAGTAGCTACATTATTTCTTTTGAGGACAAAAGGAGAATGTTTGCCACGATAATTTGATTACTACTTTTTGTGTTGTGAAGGTCTTCAGTGAAAGGACAAAAATTTAGAATTTTTTCAGAGTGAAAATTATCTTTTCAAAGAGCTGCACAGGCAAAGACCTACACAGAGATAGCCAGCTGTCACATAGCTAAATCTAAATCCTCTGATTTATTTTTAGTTTGATATGTGGTCATTTTGGTATTTACACTTTTTCTACAGGGCTTACTCTTGTCTTAGAATAGGAAAAGATTACAACCACTGACAGTATTTGAAGAACCTCATAGCACCTTTGGCTCACTTTTGTGTATTCTTTTTTTTTAAGATTTTATTTCTTTATTTTTAGAGAGAGGAAGAGAGGGAGAGAGGGAGAGAAACATCAATGTGTGGTTGCCTCTCACATTCCCCATACCGGGGACCTGGTCTATAACCCAGGCACGTGGCCTGACTAGGAATTGAACTGGCGACCCTTTGGATCGCAGGCCGGCACTCAATCCACTGAGCCACACCAGCCAGGGCTCACTTTGTATATTTAGGCATTGTTCTGCCATTGGCTTCCTGTGAGGTCATGGGGTTGGGAGGCAATGGGGAATGGTTCAAAGTCCAGAGAATATCAGGCTCTGCACAGGAACTTCCAAAGGAATGTGTGCCATGCTAAACAGAGTCACGTTGAGAAAAACAACTGATTGTCCTGGCTCTGAAGTAGACAGAAGGGGGGTGTGTTCCTGGCTACTGGAGAATGCCTTTGTGTGTCTCGAAGAGCGTGGCATCCCACAGACTTGGTGTGGGTCTCAGCGGACTTGGTATCTGAGTGGCATATTCTCTCTAATGGCTCTGGTAGGAAATGTGGCAGAACTCTCACACCATTAGTCTAGAGTTAACATTGACCAGGACATTTGTATTTAGCCCCTCAATCACTTAAGCACATGTGCCGTATTTTGTCTTATACTGATGTGTAGACGAAGTAATGAAAAATGCTGACTACAAGAGCATACCCTGATTTTAAGTGATCAATTTTAGAGCATTATACAAATTCTGTAGCAATACTAAATGCCAGAAGGGTTGGATTACTATTTTTATGGCCAAAAAAACACAAACTGCCAAAATGGTTTGGATTGATTTAATAATGTAAAAGCAATATGTAAATTATTAGTTTTTCGGTCCATATTGGATGAACAAAGTTAGAAGAATCTTAAATATTGGGATGATTGCCTTGCTGTTGTTAAGATACTATAAAATTATAAGCAAAATTAGCATAGCCTTTTTCATTTCTGCCCCCTTCTTAAAAAAAAAACAACAGAGTGATGATATTTCCAGCTCTGAAATGAGGCTGTGTAGGTGATAGGGTAAGGATGAGAGGCCTAATCAGTGGTAACTGGTTATTCAGAAATATTGGTGACTAAGACATCCCACAAGTTGGAATTACAAGTTAGAACTATGGAGATAGAACTGGGTACAGAGATACTAAGAATTAACCTATTATGCCATATTCTTGTTGTGTTTTCTTAATTACTGTTGTTTAAAAACATTGAGTAATCAAGGAGGAAGAGTTTGGTTATAGCAGCCCTGATTCCTATAATCTGCCTTTGTAGTTTGGTTTAATTCATTTAGCTATTTATTTTTAGGATGATAAGGGCTGAGCCCCCTTGCTGTGAGCCTACTACAGGGGGTTTAAGTGTCTTGTGGGGCTTGGCTCCTCGCTTCAAGTAGGCATAGAGGATTTTGGGGTGGATATACATAAACAATGAATATTCTTATGGTAAGTAATAATGATGGCAGGACATAAAGTGGGAGTGGGGTGGGCAGGAGAGAGAAAGAGAAAGGAAAACATCCTGGCGTCAGTTTATAACAGTGAAGGAAAAACATCCTGGAAGATCCAGGCTGTGTGAGGATGGCTGTCAGTCATTAGTGAGTGATCCTGACACCAAAGCCGAGGTGTAGGAGCAGTCTCAGAGGACTGCAGGGGAGGCGGCCTTTTCTGGAGAGTCAGGTTTCTGTGAGCAGTGAAAAAACGTTCAGTGCAGTTTTCCATGGAGCTGGCATTCCAGAGGGCAGTGGAAAAGTTCAAGGAAGGTGAGTAGCGGGTGGCTAGGGCAAAGAAGAGTAACACCAGAGTGGAGAATAAGATGAGAGAAAGACAGATAGTTCTAGAAGCTTGTATTTTGTGGGTGGCCAAGAGACTGGAAATACAGTGTTTCATTTTTTCATAATCATTCATTTTCCTCCTTCCTCTTCCTAATGCTTTCTCCTTTACCAGTGAGGGCTTTTCTGTGTTCTCATACTGTTATCTCCGCTACACTGTTCTCCTTCATTGAACCCATCAGCCAGTTTTTATCAGTCCCCTCCTAGTTCACTTCTTTCACTGTCTAGCATATATAAGCCCAACTCTCAGCTCCTTGTATGGTTGGCTTTCCTGTAGAACCCAGCTGGCAAAGTCTGATCCCTGGACTCACACTTGGAGCCTCTATTCACAGTGCTAAGCGTAGCTGGAGAAAAGCACATGGTTGCAGAGTTAAGGATTGCGTTAACTTTCTAATCTGGAGCCACATACTGGCTCTCAGTACGGTCCAGCAGCTCCTGCTTTTTCGTAGGCAGCATTCTTCATGGCGACTGCCCTACCTGCACCTGTGCTCTGCAGATGGCCTTGCATTCTTCACAGGTCAGAATTACCTCAGCTTCCTGCCAGCAAACCTGTTTGTTCTCTGACTTTTTTCCCCCTTAAATATGGCCAGGTCTCCCCCCTATCTTTAATCTGTACATACATATACATCTCCCTTCCCTCAAACTCGTCTTCCTTTTTCAGTCTCATCCTAACACCTTTTCCTCCGTAGCCAAACTTCTTAAAAATGTACCTGCTCTTCCCTTTCTTGCTCTAGCCTTGCATTGGCTTCAGCCCCATCAGTCCCTCTGAGGCTCCTTTTGCTAAGGTCATGTATGTGGTACGTTATTGCTGATTATAGTGGGCTCTACCTAGTTCCTTATCAGCCTGCTCTGTTGGGCATTGGCAAGCACTTCTTCCTGGAAATACTCTTTCCCTGGTGTCCTGGCTTCATATCTTTGGGATTTCTTTTTTTCTTGAGCTCCCCTTCCTCTGTCCATCCCTTAATTGTTGGCATTCATCATGGTTCTGTTCTAGGACTCCCTTCACTCCTCTGGATGACCTTTATCTCCCCACCTATTGCTGAGGACTTACCAAGTCTGTATTTCCTCTCTAGACCTCTGATCTGAGATTTAGAACAGTAACCCCAACTGCCTGTTGAACGTCTTAGAGGCATGTCATCAGCGTGTCCCAAGCTGTTCATTGCTGTACTGAATAGCATTGTAATTTCTAATGTCTAAATTAGAAACCTAGACATGATTTTTTACTACTTGTGTTCTTACCTTAGTCTGTTATCCAACATGACTAACCTGCACATACATGCACATAGAGTGTTCCCCATTTTATTTCTTCTGTGGTTCAGCTGTAATCATTTCTCACCCAGGAAACTACAGTAGTCTGTTTTCCTTGCCTGTAGTACTCCTTGTCCTCCGTTAGTTCCATTTTTACACTCTAAAAGGAAAATTTTAAAAGTGGAAGTCCAGATCATGTCACTTCTCTGCTTAAATCCTTCTGTGACTGTCAGCTTTTCAAGGTCAAGTCCAGACCCCTTACAGTGATCTCACTTTGTGCTGACTTTGCCACCCTCATTTCTCATTTTACTACCATCACTCCAAATCTCTGCAAACTTTTACACCCTAAAGAGTAATACATTGTTTCCTATGCTGCTCCTCCCTGAGAGCTCAGCTTCCTGGATTATCCTCAAGTCCTGGAAATGTTCCTTTCCCGTGTGCTTCCGGGGCACTCTCTACCTCCCTGTTGGAGCAGTTTTCAAGCCATTGTGCAATGGACTGCTTTTTATTATCCCTGAATATACTGTAAGCTTGTTGAGGGTAGAGAGTATTACCTGCGTTGTTCCCTGTAGTACTCCTAGCACTTAGCACAGTGCATAGTATATTATAAACTCAAGTATTTATTGTAAGAGCAAACAGATGAAGTAAACTGTTACAGCTGCACAAAGCAAGAAAATAATTGCATATGGACAAAGTGAAGGTTTGAAAAGAAGAGAGGCTTGTCTATTTGTATTCTTTCCTGGAGTTAGAGCAGGAACAGCGTGCATGACAGTAGTGATAACCACAACACTGAAGTAGAAATTGGATAAAAGACTCGGCCACAAGCAAGGTGTTAGAGTCAGAGCAGGAGGTTTACAAAATCTAGACTTAACCAAACTCCACTCAAACTGCTAACCCACACTCAACAAAACTGTGTTTTGTCTGGTGATTGCTACCTTTGGTATGCTTGCAGGGTTCAAAGATGCGTGCGTGCCCACTGCCAGCGCCACATATAATCCTGTCTAGATTATTTTACACAGAAGGGTAACAAGCCCATGCAGACCGTACTGTCTCTATCACCAGTTGTATCTAGAAGCCATTGTAAGCTTTTTTCATAGTTTTTTTTGTAGTTTTCTGTTTTCTCATATATGCATCATTTTCAGTAGAAAAAAGTAAAAATAATATAAAGAATTGTAAAAAAGACCCATAATCATACTCAAACTTGATTACTTTTCATGGCTTTTATCCAGCGCCTACATATGTTTATAGTGTTATGTGTGATACTTCAATGTTCATACATTTGTCCAGGTTTCTACATAGCACTGTAGTGATTACCTTTGGACATCATAACGTTTTGTTAATTTAAAGTTTTTCTTCTTAGGCTGAATTTTCATGGGTAGGATTAGAGAGGGTCAAAGGGTTGCACTAAAAATTGGCAGAAGTGTGAAGGTGCAGTTTCTTAAAGACCTTGAAGCATTGGAATGAGTGAGATAAGGGGAAGGAGAACTGTATGTATGTAAATCTTACTGGCGTTGGTTGAGTTTATACAAGGTGTCCTACAGGATTTTTTTTAAATGTGAAGAAATAATTTGGTATCAGATGACGGTATATTTAAATAGGTCCTTTAAAGAGTAGATGCAGATTTGTACCTGTTGTAACTGTTTATTCCATGCTAACTTGTAGATAGATATTCTAAAACTCATCCTTTCAAATCAGAACATTCAACAACTGGGAACACAGGCTGAATCTTAACTCTTGTTAGAATAGTTTATAGAGCTGTGTACTTTGGTGCTATATAGCAAAGCCTTTATTGAGAGAATTCTGTGGAAACTCACACTTTCCGTGATGTTGGAGAACGTGCTTTATTGTGCTGTGTACAATAGAGTCACCTGACTTTATAAAGGCCCCTGTGAAGAAGTCCATGCATGCCCTCGTGCCTCAGACTATTGTGCTTTTCCAGAGTTCTGTGGTTTCTGTCTGATGAGAACTGTCAACAACATACAGGTAATGTTTTGGTGCTCAGAGCAAAAATTATAATCTTCCCTTTTAGATGTGCTTTTGGGTCAGATTTTGTCAAATCTGCATTCCTTTAGAGAAAATTGATAAATTCACTTAAAGTTTAGAGAAAATTATTAAATTTATCATAAAGCATCCTAGTATAACCATGAAATTAATTATTTCTATTCCATTTATGCCTTTGAGTTTTTTAGGGGGTTTTTTGGTATCATTTTGTTTTATTAAAATGATAAGTAGCCCTGGCTGGTGTGACTCCGTGGATTGAGTGCTGGCCTGCAAACCAAAGGGTCACCAGTTCGATTCCCAGTCCAGGGCACATGCCTGGGTAGCAGGCCAGGTCCCCAGTAGGGGGAGTGCGAGAGGCAACCACACTGATGTTTCTCTCACTCCCTCTCTCTCTAAAAATAAATAAAATCTTTAAAAAAATAAATGATAAGCAGTAGAGAACTCCATTGTCCTGTAGGTGATGACAAAATTGTTATGTGGGTCATTTAAAGACATACTGTAGTTGAATGCAAAAAATATTATGCCATAAAGTATAGAGTATTATTAGTTTATAATTTACCTATATTTAGATATAAATACCAAAGTACTCCAAGTTTTTTCTCCTCAGGAATGCGAGTGAAGAGTGAGGCTTGTGGTTCTTTCTTTTATGTACTTCCATGTTGTTTGAACATTCTTCTAGCCATGAGCATGTGGTCTGTTTAATTTTTTTAAACCTTTTTAAAAATAGAACACTGCCCCAGCTTATTTGACATGGGTAACAGTTTGGCTGTGGCAAGATCTCATAAGATCATTCTGTTTCTGTGATTGAACCTGGATAAGAAGTCTGTCAATGAGTTGCTTTCTGCTGTTTTAAGATGTAGTGCTTATTTTTCCACCCTTTTCTCTCAGGTCATATGGATCCAGGATTTCTAGCAAGTGACAAGACATCTGCTGGCAACGCACCCCTCAATGAAGAAATTAATATTGCCTCTTCAGATAGTGAAGTGGAGATTGTGGGAGTTCAGGAACATGCAAGGTAGAGTATTAACTGGAGTATCCTGATATTTTAAGTTGTGAATTTTATTCTAACTAGAAAACAAGTGAGAAAAAAATGGCAGGCATCACAGTGTGGCTGGCATGAATGGTGGGAGCTCTCTCTCAGCTCCCTTTGGCTTAAGAAACACTTTTTAATTAGACATGAGTTTCAGAATGTGTTGCATTTGTCTCATATCAAGAGCATTGTGACCATCCGTGTATGTGAACTAGAATTTATGTTTTCCTTGTCCAGAGTGCTTGACAGGTTTTTCTCTTATGGCGTAAGTACCACTGTACTTTCCCCTCTCTTACTCGTATTTTCTTGCCTTTCACTTTATCTTGAAATATACTGGGACCAGACAGTTGGGAAACATGCATCTGACATCATATCTCTATTGCTTGTTTCTTAGTGTACCTCTCCTTGTCTTTCATTTAAACTTGGAAGTTACTTTGGTCAGTATCTAACAGATTGTATTATTTCTAGTGATGTTTATTTGATTCAGGGAGTACTTTTTCTTAGCATGAAAAAGAGCTACACGATATCCAATTAGTTTGTAGTACTAAGAAAACAATTTATGAAGTTTGGGATTTGTAAGGTGGAGGTCAGCCCACTAGCCCACTGACCACTTCTGGCCTGCTGCCTCTTTTTGTATGGACCTTGAGTTAAGAATAAGAACGGTTTATACATTTTTGTTTTATTTTTATTTTTTAAAGATTTTATTTATTTATATTTAGGGAGAAGGGAAGGGAGGG
Source organism: Macrotus californicus (assembly GCA_007922815.1). Lineage (NCBI taxonomy): Eukaryota > Metazoa > Chordata > Mammalia > Chiroptera > Phyllostomidae > Macrotus > Macrotus californicus. The sequence goes on along the minus strand of VMDR010008863.1, from coordinate 23,298 downwards.
AGGGAAACATCGATTGGTTGCTTCTCGCATGCCCCCAATGGAGACCTGGCCCTTGGCTCAGACATGTGTCCTGACTGGGAATCGAACTGGCAGCCAGCCCTCAATTCACTGAGCCACACCAGCCAGAGCGAGAAGGGTTTTTACATTTTTAAATGATTGGGGTGGGGGAGATCTAAAGAAGAATGCTTTGTGACATGTGAAAATTACATGAAATGCAAATAAAATTTATTCATGAATTCAATTTTACAGGGACATAGCCATGCTAGTTCATTTACAGATTGTCTATCGCTTGTTTTTGCACTCCAGTGAGAGTTGAGAAGTTTCAACAGGTACAGCCCTCAAAAGCCTAAGATAATTCACTCCATAGCCTTTTGCAGAAAAATTACTGACTCTTGCTTTAAGATAAGGATTGTTTGCAGCCCTCTCAGAGGTATTCCTGAGGAACATTGCACGTAGACACGTAGATACAAGACAAAAATTCAGACTTTGGAAATCTGTATTCTGTATAGCAAACAACGTTTCTCCTATGCCGCATTCCTGATTTCCCCAATATTTACATTACCTTGCCCTTATATCTGATTTTACGCTTTAGTTAGCAATAAAAGCATTCACTAGTATTTCTTCTGTTGTTATAAAAGGTGAATTTAGGTGTGGGGAGTGGGGGCAAAATACACCTGCACATAAATTGAGGGTGCCTTTTTCTAATGAAAACTGATCAGACTCTGAGCATTTTTCAGTTAAACAGTTGGGACTTTAAAGATACAGAGGTAAGTCATAGTTTAACATGCCATCGCCTCACAAGGGGCCAGTTCTTTTTACCAGAATTAGTATTATCCTAGCACTTTATTCTCTAGCCTGTATTTATGCCATAAATATTTCTGTATAGCTGCCTCCTTTTTTTTTCTTTTTTAAAATAGTTATTTCCTTATTCTGGTGGGAAAGAATTTTCATTCTTTAATCTTTACCTCATATTTTCCTCTTCTTTCTGTTTACTCAAAAACTTTTTCCTTTAAGGGCTCTTCCATTTTTCTGCCCCCATCAAGCTGCCTCACCTATTAGATGAGGGAGCAGAGCTCCTGGTTTATTCCTTCACCTCAGCCTGTGTTTGCCATTAGCTCACTTTACCATTGCTCCTTAGAGTGCAGAAGACACTATTTTCCTTTTAAGCTCCATGTGAGGATCTTTCTGGAAATTTATCATACTTTTTATTTCAGACTCCCTACTCTGAAACTGCCTGTTGACAGATTGATATAGGTAAATTATCTCCAGTTGTGCCAGGAACACATTATCCATTCACAAATTTCCTTTTGCATTATATTTTAAATTTTAATTCACTGTTACTCATGTGTTCCTACTTAAGTAGGAAAGAGTAGGTGATAACCTGTGTTGTTTATTTCATCTCTTACTCTGCTGAGACATCACTTGGTCCAGTTCTCTAGTAACTCCTACCAAGTCTCCTTTCTCCTGTTCTCATATACCTAAAATGTTACAGAGCGACCTACCTTTCTTTTCAGAGTCTTTGTTCAACTTTTCTTCTATCATGAAACCTTTTGCTTCTTTTTCTACCATGTTATTGGTATCTGGAGTTAAAATTATTATATCTCCATTAAAACTTGGACATTTATATTGCGAGCCCCTCTTTACCTCCAACATACACAGATTATCTCTAGTACGTACTTCTCTGAACTTGTTAGGTCTTTTATCCAGATTGTCATTTTACTCGCTATCGACATGTTTGTTCCACTCTTGTACTAAGTTAAGTGACTTGGGCTGCATTTTAAATGACATGCTATAACATTACTTTCAAGGGCTCTTACAGAATTTGAAGTATAAAGATATGTGTTATTCTGACTCTCTGGTTTGAATCCTGGGGAAGTCATATCTTGGAGGTGACAAATCCGTTCTGAAATCTCAGTGGTTATATTGTCTATACAATGGAGTGTAGCGTTGACAGATCCTCTTGGAGTACTTTGAATTGACTCTTGCATCATTTGGGGGCTCTTTTTTATTTTGGTCTTTGGGTCTAGACTGAGCAGAGTCTCGCTGACTCTTCTCTCTTTCTGAAAATGTTTTCAGTAGTTTCTTTAGAAGGAGCCCGATAAGCTTTCAGATATTGAGATTAAATAGCTGAGAAGCAGGTGGGGGAGACTCTTTCTTGCTTCAGAATTGCCCCTTTGGCTGCCTGTATCTCATCTGGAATTTATTTCTTTTACAGGTCTAGGGTTGCAGTTATGAAGTATTGATGGGCTTCTGGCAGGGTTATCGCTTGGAAAAAGGTTTTAGGTTTTAATCAACATCTTTTTGTTCTAATTTGATTTGCATGCACTGATGTTTTGTTTGGACTTAGCTGTTCTGTTCTTACTGTTTTTCTTATGATATTCTGCCTTGTTGTGGGCTGAGAGTTTTTTAAAAACTCAGACTTGGTCCTTGAGTTCTTTGATTGTGGTTGCTCTGACTTGTTTTGGGTGCCATACTTCCATATTTGGAAGCATTTTGTTTGACCTTTGTACTTAGTAATTCTAATTGTGATGTGCCTTATTTTTTTGATAAAAGTTGTTTTTCTTTTCTTGCATGTTAATATTTTTCCTGGTGTTTTACTTTAGATTTTGACGTGTTCACTTCTGTGTTTCATCTAGTCATGGACTAGAAAGCATGCTTTCTGAACTAATGATTGAATGCATCTTCTATGGCTGTTTTGTATTGCTGTGATGAACTCCTGACCTAAATGTTGTCATTTCCAGGTGTTAATTGTTGGCCAGTCCAGTTTCACAAGATGTTCTTTGCCAGTGTGAGACTTTTCCAACATCTCTCTAGTTCTGTGCCCCTTCATTCTGCCAGCCGTTTTGATTTATGCCCCCCCTCCAATGCCAATATGTATATATTTTTTGGTTCTTCATCCTCTTCCCTTCTCTTTTACTAGCCTCGCTGATAATTGCCCTAGGAAATTGAATCCATGTAGCACAGATCTCTCTGACGTGGAACTGTGTTGAAACAGTTCCTGCTGTACCTGTTCTCTGAAGCTTTTGTGATAATCAGACCCTTACCTCATTGCACTGAAGTCTTTGCTTCTGTGTTCATTGGTATTAATGTTGGTTCATCCCTCAGCAAAAGAACTGCTATGGGAAGGCTTTTGCATTTTAGACTGGTTGCTTCCTAGAACCAATCGCTAACATTAATCCTAAAAAAGCAAGGGAGGCAGATGAATATTTTCCTAAAGCCACAAGGATTCATTTCATCCTCAACTAGGAAAAATAAATAGGAGTGTTATCTAAGAGGTCATCTTCAGACTCTGTAAATGAGAGCAAAAATGATCAATTTTTAAAAAATTTTTTCTTTTTTTAAATTGTTTTTCAATTGCAGTTGCCCTCATTAATCTCATCCGCCCTACCCACTCCCACTTCCCCAAATAATTCAGTTTTAATGCTCTCTTAGAATAATAATCTAACTGTACCAGAAGCTGTCAGAGCCTGCCCTCTTTCTCTGTCGTTGTTGGTGTTTCTTTTCTACTGTGAAGTCTCTCCTTTCTTGCTTTCAGTGTATGAAGAGCAAGAAATTATTCTATCGAAAGTTATTGTTTATAAAGTGTTTTTTTTTTTTTTTTTTTAAGTAAGGCCTGCCCTGGCCATGTGGCTCAGTTCTGGAGCATCATTCGGTGCACCTGAAAGGTTGCTGGTTTAATTCTTGGTCAAGGCATATATCAGGGTTGCAGGTTTGATCCCTGGTAGGGGCACGTATGGGAGGCAACCTATCGATGTCTCTCTCTCTCTCTCTCTCTCCCTCTCCCTCTCCCTCTCTCTCCCTCTCCCTCCCCCTCCCTCTCCCTCTCCTCCTCTCCCTCCTCTCTCCCCTCTCCTCTTCATCCTCTGATTCTAAAAATCAATGGAAACATGTCCTAGGTAAGGATTAAAACAAAAAAGACTCAAAATATGAGTAGGTAGTGTTTTATACCTATTGCCAGTCATGCAGGTGTGAGAACAAAGCCTATATCTACACTAGAATTGGGTTGGGCTAATTAAAAAACAGCTAAATATGCTCCCATTCCCAAGTCTTCTATAATGTAGAAAAAGAATATGTGATAATACATGAAAATCTGAGCCTTATGTTAGTTGCCTTACAAAATTTTGAGCCTCTCACATTTTTCTTTATAGGGCTTATAACAATTGTGGTTCTATTTTCTCCTAAAATGTTTTTTCTTCTTTACCTAGTATAAGTTATTCTGTAATGCACATCATCTTACAAAATAATTGAAATGTTACTCCAGCAACCTTTTGTTTACTAGCTTGACCTTTTTTCTCTGTACTTAGAAGAAAAGCCTTGTTCTGTCCTTATCCAGCTCCTAGATTCTGTTTATTAAAGATGGTTGAGGTCATTAAATCATAAAAAGTTTTTTGAATGTTTTATTGGCTTATACACAGAAAGGTCATAGGTGTGCTTTTTAAAAAATCTTCATCTGAGGATATGTTTTGATTTGAGAGAGAAGATAAGGGGGGTGGGGGAGAGGGAAGGAGACAGAGACAGACAGACATCGATCAGTTGCCTCCCTCAAACTGGCAACCTAGGAATGTGCCCTGAACAGCGATTGGAACCACAGCCTTTTGGTGTGTGGGGTGGTGCTCCAACCACTGAGCCATCCGGCCAGGGCCATAGGCGTACGTTTCAATTTTTGTGAACTGCTTATGCTCAAGTAACCAGCACTCAGATCAAGAAATAGAGCAGAGGTCCTCCTTTCACCACCTTCCGGTCATAACTGTACCCCGCCTTGTTCCCTGTAAGTACCATTCTGACTTCTAACAGGGAAGGTTTGCCTGTGTTGTTCAAAATCTTACACCACTGATTGCCTTCAAATCCCCTTCAACAGCCCTGACAGTGGCCTCAGCAGTTGCTTGAATGTTCAAAAGGCAGTTTGTAGTGGCTGTAACTGTTGTGTAGTAATGATCATCCAAAACTTGCCTTCCAGAAACTGATTCATGGTTCTTACTCTGCACTCTAGATCTCCGTACAGGGTAGAGTAGCCACCTTCCAATGTGATTCTGTCTTCTTTGGGCCTGGAAAGCTTTTGACCAAAGATTCTCCTTTCTCCAGAGAATCTGAAAATTTGAATCAAGGGAAACAGACTGAGAGGATTGGGGCTTGAGTCTAATGAGTGAGGCTTCATTGTTCCATCATCCTCGTGTTCTTTGTGGCACACCAGTGCCTTTCGAACAAATTCTCCTTTTTGCTTAAAGTAGCCCAAGTTGGTTTCTAGTAGCTGGAACCGTTTATATCATAACTACAGAAGCAATCTAACTTAGAGACGTGCCTCATGTCCTTATTCTTCTCTCTCCTTCAGTCATTCATTCCTCAGCAGTAAATACTGTCTCCAAACCTCTCACTCCTCTTCTTCAACTTGCGAAAATCTGCATTACTATTTAGTGAATGACCTCCAGGAAGGAGGGAGTGCTCCTTACACTCAAACACAGTATATTACTTCAGGTGCAGTCTGAGGAAGGCATAGTTATTTAGTGGGGAAAAATCTACCTGGTAGAGACCTGATTTTATTTTGGTTCTCTGCTTAACTTGCTTAAAACCCTGGGCATTTGTCTTCTCTATAAAATGAGCAGATTGGATAGGATCCCTTTTAAAGCAACCACCAGATGTTACATTGTATGATTACTTTATTGGGAATAAGGGAATAAATACCTCTTTTATTTTGGAGATATTTCTAGGAATTCTGCCAAAGATTACATTGACTTTCTTTTTAGCCATTCATTCCCTGAATTCCTCCTAAGGCTGTAGCCAGCTTTACTTTAATTAGTACTTGTACAGATGAACTTTTGAACTGTTGAAGAACTTTCATTTTTAAATTGTTAATCTGAGTCTATCTTTGCACTCTGCTGATTGTTGCTGTTTGCCTTAATATATTTTAATATACATTAGTGCCCTGGCTGGTGTGGTTCATTTGGTTGGGCATCATCCTGCAAATTGAAAGGTCATAGGTTCTATTCCCAATCAGGACACATGCCCGAGTTGCGGATTTGGTCCCTGGTTGGGGCACATGTAGGAGGCAACTGGCGTTTCCCACTCACATCCATGTTTCTCTCTCTTTCTCCCTCCCTTCCCCTCTCTCTGGAATCTATAAAAAATACACATACACGCATTTATAAAGCGATGACATGATACTGTGGAAAGCACTGGCTTGAAGTTCCTTTGTCAACCACTTTCAAGCAATGTGACCCTGGGCAAATCATGTAACCTCTTTAATCTTAGTTTTCCCTGTCTGTAGACTGTGCATAGTAACTTCCATGTCAGCCTCATAGGCCTTGGGAGTGTCAGATTAGGTGAAAGTGCTTAATAGACTTAGCATTCTATTGCCATCAATCATCAAAAACATTTCTGTAAATGTTGAATGGACTTCTTTGGCTGACAGTCTTCTATGACTGCATGGTCACTTAATCTGAGTGTACCTAATGGGTTGGACAAATTTGGATTAGACTTTGGACTTTACGTCCCTTAATTTAATGTTTTTTTTACTAGTGAATTGTTGAAGATGTAGTGAGTAGTGCCCCCTTAACTCATTTCTGAACAGATGACAGGTCTCTGGTACTGTAGCAAATCTGCATTCGGCCCTGTGCTCTGGCCCCCTGGGGTCTGTTTTTCAGCACCTCCCTTGGTAAGGAGGTTGTTTGTAGGCTAGCCTTTGTAGGAGCAGCAGCTCTTTCAAGGAGCTTAAGGACTGAACCGATCCATTGTTAACACTAATGTTCTTTTGAACTTGGTGGTGCAGGGAGCATTGAAGGAAAGCTGGAATACTCAAGTGATCCAGCATCACTCACTGTATACTGGTTGTGAGAACAGCTACTCAAGACCCACTGTGGTAGGTTACGTGACTAGAATCATGCCATTTGTCACCTGTCACATGCTACATAGGGACTCTTCATCTCAATTGGCAGGTGTGTCCATCCTCAAGGTGTGACTCAGAGTGTGTTTCATCAGTAATTTAGATATGAGGACATCGTAGCAAAGATGACTTGAGCTGCCTGCCTTCCTCTCATTTGAATCAAAACTTAGCGTTTGAACTGGAGGCTCACAGTCCTGCCGTTTGACTGGGATGTGAAGTTCAGTGTCAGTGCTTCCGAAACAATTTGCTCCCAGTGGAGTCTTGGTGAGGGTCATCAGCAAGGCGGTTCTGTCCCTGTGATAGAGTGCTCTCAGAGAAGCTAAACCGAGCACTGTTACTTTTAGAGAGTCTCAGCTGAGCCTTGTCACTTCCACTGAACTAAAGCATAAGAAGTTGTGATGAAGGAGCCAAGTGTTTGTTGTGACCTTCAGAATGAGGGAAACTGACCCTTTATGCATCATGTAGTAGTTACAGACTTTCAGAAATCTCATCTGTAAAGGGATATTACCATTGCTGTCTTTGAAGGGGTTATCACCAAATATGGCTCAGAACTTATTTTAAGAACAAGTTTCATTTATATTTCTTACTATTTCATTTGTTCAGACTAAGATTGTTTGGGCATATTCATTTTGCTCTGGATTTATGTGGTGCTCTGTCCTTAAGATCCAGAGGTTTAAATGAGTTCAGAGAAACATCATCTTATCCATTGTCAGTAACAGTCCTAGACATAACTCAGGAGTTTCTGACTGAGGCAAAACTCTTGGCCTTTTTTTAGGCCATACTGAGAGGAGGGGAAGGGAAGAAAAAGGGAAGGGTATTGGTTGTGGTTTCATGAACTTGCATAGTAGCCTGATCTTCGTAAAAGTGTTGGTTAATACTAGTGAAGCTGTATTGCCTTCTGTCTTCCCTGTGGTGCGGTTAGCCATGCTTTTGCTCTTCATCTCAATTGCAGGTGTGTCCATCCTCGAGGAGGTGTGATTCAGAGCGTTTCTTCGTGGAAGCATGGCTCAGGCACGCCGTATGTTAGCAGCCGGCAAACTCAGTCATGGACTGCTGTGACTCCCCAGCAGACCTGGGCTTCGCCTGCAGAAGTTGTTGACCTCACCTTGGATGAGGATAGCAGACGTAAATACCTACTGTAATGCCGTGTCACTGTGTGCCCTCTGCACTGTCCCTTCTGCTTCCTCCTCCTCCTCTTTGTGACATGGAAGTTCATTGTCATAGCTTCAGCCTCAGAAGCTGTTTGTGGCATTTGTATAATCAAAAATCATGGAAAGTTGCCCCCCTCCTTTTTTTTGGGGGGGAGGGGGTAAATTAAAAGAAGTCACTTAGGAAAATAACTTATCACAGAGAAAAGAATTTCTTCTTTCCCTCAGTAGGAGTATGAGAATGATGAATTAGACAACTTCATTTTACTCGGTGACTTTTTTCTTAGGAAACTCTGCCTTCCTTTTAGAATAATATTTTAATTACCAGGTGAAATGAATTTTAGTGTTTGAATCTTGTATTTATTTTTCTGTGTAATGAAATTAATATCTAGACTTGACCACTGTCAGCCCACCCATTGGCACTCCCACCTTCGGGCATTTGCACACATATTAGTCAGGTCCTTATGGCACCTCGTAGGGCATGTGCATTTGGAAACCTGTTCTTCAAATAGAAGACACGTGTTGCTTTTCTTTTAGCTTAAGTCTTCTAAGGTCTTTCCTGACTTTGCTCCTGGCTGACTCCCCACAACACACATCATTGACATGCCCCTTTGTGTTTATAAATACTGCTAAGATGTCTTAGTTGGTCTCCTTGTTGCAATAATTGATAACTCTGGGAAATGTCTCCTTTGTGTCTGGGGCATTTCGGTTGGATAACCACCATGAGGTTTTCTGGGCATAAGAAGAGAGTATTGAGAGAGCGGTAGGAAAATCTCACTCCCTCAACATTTTCCCTGCTTTATTCAAATAACGAGAGGACATAGAAACCTGTTACTTAGGTAGAATATAAAGAGTTGTGTGGCTTCTAAGGCTGTGGGCACTTGCAGATATTTCCTGAGAGGAAAATGCCTTCTTTTCATAACTGGTCTCTCCAAAAAGGACGTACAACAACTGTTCAGACTTGAGCTGAAATTGACCTGATTCTGTACTTGGGTATTTTTCTCCACTACCTTCTAAAATTGGAAAAACCAAAATGCACCATAAGAAAGCAGATGCAAAGCACATTAATGGCACTGTAGGTTTTACAGTCTCTAAAAGGTATAGTATAGCAAAGGGTAGTCCAAGCTTCAGGGAATTCAGGAAATGCCGGTGTTGGACTTTGCGGCATTAGTTACTACCTTTTCTCCTATGACATGTTATAGTTACTAGTGAATTGTTTTACAAGCAATACCTAGAGTTCAAACACTATATATACTGTGCACAGGAGGAGCGAAGTAATACTGGCTTAGAAGACCTCCCCTTTCTGTTTTTCCATAGTTTTTGTTGGCCTTTTGGGGGGTTTTGGTTCCATTTTTACCATATAATATTGCTAAAGCCCTTTTCCTCCCTCCCCAAATACGTTGTTGGCTCTTCCTTATCATAAGAGCGTGAGAACTACCATTTCTTAGTTTTCATTCAGTAGACACTCATTTACTAAGTGCCTGTTCCGCATGAAGGCATTGTGCGGGGTGGGTGCTGTGGGGTTGCTGAGAGGAATGAGACACCCACTGCGTGCGCATGCACCAGTGTCTGCCTGGCTCCACCTGCCTGGCCTTTTCTTTTGTTTCAGAAAGACCCCGTTGTTCCTCTACCCTTCCTCCTGCTGCTGCACTTCTTCCGAACACTTCCCCGGGAGTGCACCGAAGTATGTGTTCTTTGAGCCTCTCTGATAATATCTCTTTTGATCTGGCCTCTGTTCTTCATCAACTTATTTTTCTATCTATCTACTTTTAATAGGTCACGCCTTTAAAAGACCATTAACCTCCAGTTTTAGCACCTCCTCTCTCTAGTCTCTCACACGGCCCTAGTTCTAGACAAAAACCAAAGACCCAGAGGCCAGAGCGAAGTAGGACCTTCTGCAGGTTCACTACTGGTGTGTCATTGGGCCTTCACATTTCACTTTAGGGTTAGTTTATTCAATTTTACTGTTACACACTGTTTTTGACTTGAATTAAAATGCTAGACAAAGCAGAAATGTACAGTTTCTGATCTCTATATTCCAGGAAAAATCATCGGGAAAAGAACAGAATGGATTATATGACTTGAAGTTTTTGCAGCTTATTTGTCCCAATCTCAGGGCGGAGCCCTGTTTTAAAGAGTGTTTGGCGTTCCGTACTCTTACGTTAACAGTATGTTTGTCCAGCTCCATGCAGCAGGCAATTTCCCGTGACATGTTTTCTTCAGCCCCTAATAGTCATCCTCTAAGAAGAATTCTTTTTTGGTGTGCTGTGTGCACTGCAGGTTGGGGGCAGAGTGAAGTTGTAACCAAGCTCTTTTCTGGCTGTTTGCTTTTATAGCAGGTTGCACTTTGCCCTCACCTGTCCCTCTCTCAGCACCCTGACTACCTGAGTTGATGCACCAGAACAGAGATTTGGAAATTAGATGCAGAAGGGGAAGGGATGGTAGAGACACTCAGCTTTTCCTGCTACTAGATTGGAACTTTTCCACCTACTAACTATACAGAGGCTGCGTTCCAACTCTTCTTTCATTGCCAGATCCAGCAGAGTGGGGATGTGGTTTCTGGCAAGGTATTAATGGTGAAATTCTGTGGTAAACAACTCCTGTGACATTTGAAATTTCTCTATGTAAGAGGATCTTTTTAAACCCAAGTTTTGCATTTGGTAGCATAAATACTTCTTTATGCCTCATAGGACATTGTCCATTCTAAGTAATATCTCTGCTAAATGGTGCACTTGGGTCACAGATTGGTTTATGGAACTAATTTGGTTGTCTCCCCCCCACCCCACCCCCACCCTCTGCCTCCCAATTTGAAACCACAGAGCAGTAACCAGCTATGACATCATCACAACTGCCCTATAACATGTCATTGCTGCTCACCAGTAGTTGTCTTTTCATTTTGACGGAAGGGGCCGGGCTGAATGGACTCCATTATTCTTTACAATTGAGCATCCCATAAACTCTGTTTTTATTGTCATCAATTGTGAATATGACTGTCTGATTTGCTGATTTAGTCAATTGTTCATTGTTACTTTTAGCAGACTAGCACCACAGGTAACTTAAAAATGGATTTGTTGCCTGCTTTTTTGTACTGTGTCACGAGGCTTGTGAAAAAGCTGGGGACACAATTTTGTCTTGCAGTTTAACTTTTTTTTAAGGCAAAGAACTCCGAATCCCTGTTTTCCAGTATGTGTATGATGTGACTTTGATGTATATATAAAAATGATTGCACCCTAACCAAACTTCCTCAGATTGTGCACTGTTTGTTTAAAATAATCACGTATTTGAGTCCAATGCTGTTGTATTTTTTCATTTTATTTAAAACACTATGTACCTATTCTTTTAACAAACTTTAAAGGGTAGTGATCTTAAAAAAAAATCACTGGATAACTAGGAAATATATTTTTTGTTGTTGTTATTTTTGTTGGTTTGCTTTGTTTTTTAAGAGAGTACAAAGGTCACTGAGGCCTTTTGCTCCTCTTACCGTGGAAATGAAATGTTAGCCATTGTATGGCTAGGAATCAATGCACTTGGTGGTTAGCAGATCTGCTGTTGCTGGAGTGTGAGCGTGGGCTTGACGCAGTGACGGCAAATCATTGCTTAGAGTTCATGTTTTAAAATGTGCAACTCTAGTTTTTAAAACAAAATTTGGTTCTTCTTTACATTCATTATTTAGTTTTGTTTCCATTTAGTATTTAATGGTCTTTGGAGAAAAAAATAATAAAACAGAGTGTTATATATATATTTTTTGGTGCAAGATAAGATTTTCTGTTTTTTGAAATAAGTCTGTAGCATAAAGGTTTAAACTATTTTAAGACAAAAATAAAATAGAGTGTATTTAAACAATGATCATTTCTGAGGATTTTTTTTTCTATCTGCTTCAGTTAATTAGTTGGTGCCTGGAGCAGCTCCCAAGTTACTTTTGGATGTGAAAGTGGATTATATTTTGTTAACAGGAACATATTGTTATAAGATGCCTGATTTTTTCCAAGCAATAACTGTATCCTACTTCCAAATGTCTTGCACGTGACCTTTGGTGTGTTAGGTCTAGATAAAAATAGCTTTGCGTTAGCTTTCCTGTAAACCCTACCTCCCTTCTGGCTAGGACCATGAGATTTCCGAGTGCCGAAGGCTCTCTGGTGCTAGGCACCTTTGTTCCTGGGACTAAACCTCAGCTGACAGTTACTTCCCAGAGGCCAGTGCACTAGGGTAAGATGCAGTGACCGCATGCACTTTGCACATAGCTGAACACTGAAGCAAATACAGGGTGTTTCAAAAATACCATATTTTCCTGTGTTTAATGTGCACTATTTTGCCCACATTTTTGAGGGAAAAATAAGGATGCGTATTATACATGGGTTGTACTAATTCTTTATCTTTATAGATGTTTTTGATCCTTTTATTTATGCTTATGCATTAAAAGTATAACTCTAGAAAGCAATAATGATACGCAAAATAATATCCTGGAATACAGTAATCAGTTTTGTTCCTAAATATGAATGCATGAATAATTGAATTAAAAATTAAAACGAAATATTTTTTTTTTTCTCCTGAAGGTTTGGGCCAAAAACATGGGTGCTCATTATACACGGGAGTGCATTTATACACAGCAAAATGTGGTAGCCTAGCTTTTCTGCACTTATTTGGTTCAATTTTCAGATTTTCTTATTTGGTTATCGAAATGGTAGGAGCTACCATATTAATATCTCATGACCTTTGTAACTTCATGTAAAGGAGAAAGAGGGACCAGGGAGAGTGAGGCCTATATTGATTAAAACATACACTCGTGGGTCTCTTAATGTCCCCCAACAATTTTTAGTTCTGCTTGCACTAGAAGGCTGTCTGTTAACAATTAGGGAATATTTCCAGTTTTTTGAAATGGCTCTTCTATAGTGTCTTGTATCTGAGACCTAGCCATGTTAGTGCTGTGATACACTTTCTTTCCATGGGCCTGAGAAGAAAATTGTTTACCTCAGGCTTTGCTTTTGAACCCTTTAGCCTTTGGATGCTGTGCTTTTGAAGACTAGACAAGGCATGAGCAAGTATAATAATCCATGGGTAATACTTAATCTCATTCTGGCCTCCTTCTATCTTTACTGGCTTTTGCTTTGCCTTCCCTTGTTTGTATGTTTTTCACATTAGATCAGCGGTCCCCAACCTTTTTGGCACCAGGGACCAGTTTCATGGAAGACAGTTTTTCCACAGACCAGGGTTGGCGGAGAGAAGAGGGATGGCTTTATAGCCTGCCACCAGATGCAGCTTAATTGTCACTTGCCACTCACTGGCAGGGTTTTGATGAGTGTGCAAGCAGTTGATTTGTTATGGTCTTTGTGAGGCCACACCTCTCTGCTCATGATAATCTGTATTTGCGGCTGCTCCCCAGCACTAGCATCACCGCCTCTGCTCCACCTCGGACCCTCAGGCATTAGATTCTCATCAGGAGCACTAAGCTTGCAGCCTAGGTCCCTCGCATGCGCAGTTCGCAGTAGGGTTCCCGCTCCTGTGAGAGTCTAATGCTGCCACTGCTCATGTGACAGGAGGCGGAGCTCAGGCGACAGGAGGCGGAGCTCAGGCGGTAATGCCAGCGATGGAGAGCAGCTGTAAACACAGGTGATGCCTCCCTTGCTCACAGCTCACCTGGTGCTGTGCAGCCCACTCACTTCCTAATAGGCCATGGAGCGGAGTGGTCCGTGGCCCAGGGGTTGGGGATTCCTGCATTAGGTGACAGCTCTTTATAGCTTTAGTCCAGACAGAAAAATTGTAGATCAATCTTTACCAAATATATAAATATCTCTTCGGTTCCAATTTTGCAACCAGAGTGGAGTGTTTCTAGGTCTTGTTTTAACCATGTTACTGATCTACGGAGGAGTAAATCCTCTTAGGTCATTGGTAGGTAAGATTTTCTTTACTTGCTGGACTTCATGTTTGAGTGCACGGATTAACAGAATTAGAGAAGGTCTCGGGCTGCAGTGGAACTTTGGCCGGGAGAATCTGCTGGGAGGAAAAGAGGGTAGTAGTAAACACTGCAGTTAGCAAGGAGCTCAGTAAAAACGCAAGTGATGATCCGTGAGCCTCATAGAGATGCAGCAAGAGCACCCACTGGCTCAAAACAGGTTGTGACACTTGGCTCTGTCCAGCGGCCATTGTGCTACACTCCAGGGGACAGGCCTTCTAGCTGGGGAGGGCTTCAGGCAGCACGGATCTCTTTCTGCCAGGCCTCCAGAGCCCATTCGGTGGGGTGGGTGTGAGTAGAGGATGAGAGTGCCCCCTGGCAGAGAAGTCAAACCTCAGAAAGATGTGGCAGCAGCAGCTGGTGTAATCTGCTCCAGGTCCTGGCCTGCCGGTTGGAAACACCCCTTTAGTTGTAAATTATATCAACTTAGCTTTTTACTTTTTGTAAAAGAAGCTATTTGGTACCAGAGTTTTCCTTTGTGATTTGGTCATTGACCCCTCAGAGCAGTCATTTCTGATTTCTTTCTGTGATTGTTTCATTCTAAGAGTGGGAAGGTGAAGTATTGTTGACTGTTGAGTCCTCACTTTTTTTTTTAAATCCTCACCTGATGATACATTTTTTATTGATTTTGAGAGGGAGGGAAGGAGAGAGAGAGAAACATTGATGTGAGAGAAACATCCATCGGTCGCTCCCATACGTGCCTCAACCGGGGATTAAACCTGCAGCCATCAAATCCATAACCTTTTGGTGTACAGGATGATGCTCCAACCACCTGAGCTGCCTTGGCTAAAGCAAGCAAGTCTGACTTTAGGCTGGATCTTGGCACCTGTAGCCTGAAGGGGATCAGACCGAGAGTGGACTTACTAATGCAATGTATGAAAAGCCTGAACCAGAGCACAGGGGCCTCCAGAAAGTCCATTTGACAACTGAGGGATTTGATTTCTATGCCTGTAGAACGAAGAATTTCTTAGATTTCTTTTCTGAGACCGCAAGGAGGGAATTCATTGTTCTGCAGAGCCATCCAGCTTTTTAGGCAGGAGCCCAGCAGCACTGCTTACTTCAAAGAGCTGTTCGTTCAGATGACTACAGTTCCGTCATCTCACTGAAGCTTTCGAAAAGCACTGGGTGCCTAACACAGGACCTTGAATTCCTACAAACCATTTTCAAAGTTTTAAAAGAATGTTCATTTCAAAATTTCCATGTGGGGGTGAGAAGTGACGCAGATTGTTAGCCTAATTTTGCGGATTGGAAGACTGAGAACAGAAGAATAACAGCTTATCTAGATTTACATAGCTAGACTTTGCATGAGAAGATTTTTTCCCCCTAAGGTTCAAATTGGGGCTTTTTTAGCTTTTAAGAAAAACAAAACCTCTTTCCTTTATCTGGCTTCTGCTGCTCCTGCTACTCTGGCTGCTTCTCTTCCTCCCCCTGCCCCACCCCTCCCTTCTTCTTCTTTTTTTGCTGCTGCTGATTCTACTTTGGCCTGACAAAACGAACTTACTGAGTACTGTTTGATTGGTTCCCTTTTTGGCAAACAGTTGCAGATTTAAACACCAGAAACGCATACCTGAGTACGCATTCCAGCTCAGGCTTTGGAATAGCCACGGAATCTTTTTCTGTAGATAGATTTCCTGTCTCATAGTTTATGGAGCTCGAAAATATAGATGGCCAGTAAACACAGGAATGATGCTCGGGCTCACTACTGATTCTGGAAACGTATATTTACAGTACAGTATGCCATTTCACAGAGACAGAATCAGATAGGAGTACATTTAGATCCTAAAAGGAGGCAGAACAGTGGCCTAGTTTGCCACTTGTGTGAGCACAGTTTGCTACAACTATTTTGGAAAAGAATGGAATTGTGTAGTAAAGCTGAATCTGTATATACCTCAAGCTGTAGACTGAGTGTTTGTGGTTCCCCCCAGTTCGTATGTTAAAAAGCCCTGCTCCCCAGTGGGATGTTGTTTGGAGGTGGGGCCCTTAGGGTAGGTAATTACATTCAGGTGAGGTCATAAGGGTGGAGCTCCCGTGATGGGATTAGTGCTCTTACTAGAAAAGAAGGAGCCTCTTAAGGGAGGACACAGGAAGAGGGCTCTCACCTGAATCCAGCCATGCTTGGCACCCTGATCTAAGGCTTCCTGCCTTTAGAACTGAGAAAAGTCTCGTTTAAGCCACCCTCTCTATAGTGTTTTGTTAGGCAGCCCAAGCTAAAACACCCCGTATCCAGAATTCCACTCCTTGGAATGATACCCTTGAGCAGCTTTTAAACTGATGCTAGCCTATACAGGGAAGTTATGAAATCCATTCAGTATCTATAAATGATCTGTTTTTATATGTTTAAGGAAATACAGCAACATAATGATAATAAGAGACAATGTTACATGAAACTTGGTATATACTGACATATAAGGTCTCTCCAGAAGGTATCCAGCCTTGTAATATGAAAAATAGAGACATTATTGAAGAAGATAAAAGATACAAGAAAGATTGTACATAGGACAGTGAAGCCTCAGTCCCCTTCAAAGTAGGCACCTTGGGACCTCACACAGTTTTCCCAATCGCTATAAACTGCCCCGTTGTATTTTCCTGAATTTCATCAATGTTCTGAAATCTCTTCCCTTTCAAAGGTGATTTTAGTTTTGGGAAAAGACAGAAGTCTCAGGGTGCCAAACCTGGGCTGTAGAGGGGCTGAGTCACCTGGGTGATTTAATGTTTTGCCAGAAATCTGTGTATGAGACATGATGCATGAATGGACACGTTGTCGTGATGAAGCTGCCAATTACCAGTTGACCGTAGCTGTGGCCTTCTGAATCGTCCGAATAGTTTCCTTGGAGGAAAATGCAAAATTGGATGCAGATTGATTGCTCTATTCGCTCAGTCATTTTGAATGTGACGGCCATACAGTACACATGCTCACTCAAGGGCATCTACCACCCCCACCGACTAGTGCAGTGAAGGTGTCATTGCACGTGCACATTCCAGTCCTCCTTGGCTGCCAGGTGACATCGAAGTCGCACAAACTGTTCTCGTTATATTAACAATGGCTGGACCTTTTCCGGACAAACCTTGCAGATCTACCTACAAATATATGTATATGTGCATGGAGTTGAGATACAAAACGTACTTTTCACTGTGGGCTACAGTCAGAAAGATATGTAAAGCCGTGGTTCTAGGGAAACTAGTTCTATGTGCTTAAAATGTTTAGTGTCGATTTCCCCAGTTTTGACTATTTCAACACGGATTGCATCAACAGGATGGATGAACAACACCTTTACACAGTGTTCAGCCACTGTGGAAGTAAATGACCTAGAACTGTGTTTGTGCGCTCACACCAGTGACAGCAACGTGAGTAAGTCTCGGCGGTGTGCAGGAAAGCAAGTCACAGAACATGTACTACATTATGCAGTTTATGTGAAGTTCAAAAAGACAGACCAATGCTGTTTATTGATAAATGACACTTACACATGGAGTAAGAGTATAAGGAAGTACATGAGAATAAGAAACACCAAATTTAGAATAATGGGTACCTCCAGAGTGGAGGTGCAGAGGGGTCACGGGGACGTCACTGATAAAATTTCTTAAGTTGGGTAGATGTAGATTGCTCTTTGTACCTTTATATATATCCTAAACATTTCAAAATGTAATTCAGTTTTTTTCTCTGTCTCAAGTAGAAAGAATAAAAGCTCTTTATGACTCCCCAGGTGGTATTAGTGGGAATGAGTGAGACCTGAAGCCGGTTCCTTTCAGGTGCCCTCAGCGTTTATTGGATGTGTCACCATAAGCAACAACAATAAATAAGTTTGATGAATTGTACTTTATGGAAATGAATTTTGTGCTTAAAAGATGGTGTCCATCAAAAAAGTGAAGAGACAACCCATAGAATGGGAGAAAATATTTGGAAATCTTATTTCTGATAAGGGACTTGTATGGAAATATACATAATTTAGTAATAAAAAATGGACAAAGGGACTGAATGGACGGGCTTCCGTGGAGGACACACAGTTGGTCAGTAACACACGATACTCACCACCATTAGTTCTCAGGGAAATTCGAGGCAAAAGCACAGTGAGGTACAACTTCACACAAGGATGTGCAGAATTGAAAAGTCGAACAGATGGTGACGGAGAGGACTCGGGACCTTCACCTGTCACTGGTGGGAACGTGAAATGGAGCCACCACTCTGGGAAGTAGTTTGTTTCTCAAGTGGTTGAACAGTTACCGTGTGACTCAGCCACTCCACCCCTGGGTGTACACCCGAAAGAAATGAAGACGTGTCCACACAAACACACACAAATGTTTGTAGCAGAATCACTCACAATAGTCAAAGAGTGGCGACCTCCCAGGTGTCTAATAAACACCATTGAGCGCCGTTCGTCCGTGACGAGGAGTCGAGCACGGGCACCCGCTGCAGCGTGGATGAGCCTTGAAGGTTAAAGAAGCCGATTACGAAAGACCACGTGCGTTTTTCACTTACAGGAAATGTCTAGAATAGACAAATCAATAGAAACAAAGTCGGCTAGTGGATGCTGAGGGCCCGGGGGAGGTGGGAAATAAGGAGGGATTGCTAACGGGTAAGAGGTTTCTTTGGGGGTGAAGAAAATACTCTAAGATCCCATAGGGTGGTGGTACACCGTTTCAAATAGACTAAAAACCACTGAATTGCATACTTTGAAAGGGTGAGTTTTATGGTATGTGAATTATGTGTCAATAAAGCTGTTATAAAATGCCAGTTACCTTTGGAATCGAGGGTTCCATGCTTCAAAATGTTAATCCAGAAAATGGTTTTAGATAATGGGAACATAAAGAGTAGAAGTTGCACCCCAGCTATGAAAATGGTCTCAGGAGGCCTCAATGGCAGGACAGTAACGGAAGGCAAGAATATCAGCTTTCCCCAGTGAGTGCAGACTGCCCCGGCCCCGAGATGCAACTTCAGGAGGGGCCCTACCCTCTTGGGAGAGGGGTGTGACTTGCTGAGATTTCCACTGCTGTTCAAACCTGCCACCTGAGGGTGAAGGTTATTCACCCAGAAGGAAAACCAACCATTGCCCGCTGAAATGTGAGAGCTTGCCCCCCGGGCAAGGTCAGGGCCACAGCCTGTGAGCTCCTGGGACCTGCCTGCCCCTGGCTGTTGCTCGGAAAGTTTGCAGCTACCCTGAGGGGCCATTTCTGACAGCTGCCATCCTGCCAAGTGGCCCTAACTGCAGCCATCCTTTGGGCAGTGAGAGACACTGGGGTGTTGAGGGGGCCGTTTCACACTGTACATGACCTTTTCCCCTGTGGGTTCCTGCTGCCAGCTGCCCCGAGTTACTGTCCCTGTTTCTGCCCAGAGTTTGTGCAGTCCCTCAGAGATACTGAGGCAGAAAGTGTGCTGGGACCTTGGCCGTAGGCAGTAGTGGGTCGTACCGCTTCTCTTTCATCCACTTGATTTTCTACATCCCGAAGTAGATGGCTAGATTCTGAGAGGCTCTTTGGGCTTTTGACAGAGCACATTCGTTTGTTCTGACGTTAAAAATGCGTACCATTAACAATGTGAACCTCTCACTCAGCAGTGAACTATTTAAAATCCTTTCAGCACAGACACCAACCAGTCAGACGAAGCACGGGGAGGAGTGTGGCTGCCCCAGGCTCCTGTGGCAGCTGTGGGAGTCACCCAGTCACTGCAGGACTGTGGGTCCTGGGGGAGCCACCCGGTGGTGGGGAAGGGGCTGCAGCTCAGAGCAGGGGCTGTTTGCCAACTGCAATTTAAATATGTCATTATCTTCGCAACTGATAGAACCAAACTAGTGTATACCATCCGAGTATCGGTCTTGCACTCACCTAGCCTCTCTGTGCCTCAGGTTCCTCACCCATAAAATGGGATAATAGTGCCCACCATATGCAGTCAGTATAAGATGGAAAGGAATGGAGGCCAAGTCCATGCCACCAATCTTGCCAGCCCTGCACCAGTCCTTGTTAGGCCAGCTCAGCGGGGAAGAGTGTAGACCAAATGAAAATTGCCTGTAGGCTGCGGACAGTTTCATAGCAGCATTTTGGAAACCGAAGTGAAGTACTTGGAAGTGAGCAAGCAACCATTTGGGTATATGATAATGCATGGGATGGTTTAAAAAAAAGTCCCAAGATCTGGATTTACGTCCTGTCTTCATTGCTAACCAGCTGTGTGACCTATCAAGGTCAGTCACCTCTCTGGATGTCACCTTGTGCGTCTGTGAAGGGAGGATACCTTCAGGCCTACCGTGGGAGAGGGCCAGGTGATTGCATGAGGAAATAGTACAGCATAGGATGACTCAAAGCCCTTCAGAAGTTAGGGACTCAAGTAACTACAGGAGCAAGGCTTGTAGTGGAAGTAATAACACATTCAGCCGGACAGGGGTGAGTATGGCAAACACGGGGGAGGGTACAGGCTTGATGTTGCCAGATTAATGGATTTTTCAATAAAAAAAAAAACAAATCTGGATGTTTAAAAAATATGAATGTGAAATTTCTTATTTTATAGATGTTCTAGTGTGCCCATGGTCAGACCTGCTGAATGTACAGCTTGAATAGACCTGTTAGTACAGGAAGAAATAAAAACAGGGTGGACACCCCTCCTCTGCCACCCCCTCCCTCCCCTACACCCCACCCCTGGTCCTTCTGCCATGGGATAGGCAGCAGAGGGCCTGAGGCATTCTGGTGCTCCCACAGGCTGCTGAGGTGAGTCTCTGCTGTAAGGGACAGAGTGCACCCCAGGGAGCTGTGGGCACTTGTGTCCTTGGTCTGGTGTATTGCCTGAGTACATCTCTCTGGTCCGTGAGACAGTAACCAAAGCCGTGGTGGCCATTCTGTGTCATCAGTCTCACCCGCCCTGTAACCTCTCAATCCTGTTTGGCCCAGCTCAGCCAGGAAGTGTGCGGTCCAAACAAAGCTTTTCTGCAGCCCCGATTTAGCCCGCAGGCTGCCAGTGTGCTTGCCACCTTTGCACCATGCACATTTCACCGGTTCAGCAAACGGCAAACACTTGCAGAGGTACCGAGCCAGACCACAGGGACACAAAGGTGACTGGAAGGCAGTCCTCACCCTCCAGCAACTTGCTCTGTCTGGTGTAACAGACCATTGTCACAGAGCCTGACAAGCACTGAGACGGCTCAATGCAGGGGTTGCAGGGAGAGAAGGCTCCATAAGCTAGCGTTGGGGTGGAATGAGCAAATGGGAGGAGAGCTCCTTCAGGGGTGATGGCTGAGCTAAGGTAGCAGGATGGGGAGGAGCAGAGAGTGGTCAAGGGGAGCAGAGAGTGGAGGGTGTGGAAGGGTGTCCTTCCAGGTGCAAAACTCAGGCAGAGCACGTAGGAAAGAGCATGGCCCAACAAGCGGACTGCTAGTTGGGGGAAGGGGTGAGTAGTGGGGAATAAATTGGAGATACAGTTGGGAGCCACGTGGCAAAGGGCCTTGGCTGCCTCACTGACATTGCCAGACTCTGGGTATCGGTCTCCACCAGCAGAGCGGGTATGTTACCCTCCCAAAGCCTGCATGTTGAGGCAGAAAACAAAGATCTAAATCCATAAATGCATTGCCTGGAAGTGATGGGAGCATTGAGGTGTGTGGAGGGGAGGGAGAAGAGCAGCTCCTCCTGCCTGTAAAGTGGGGGCATGGTTTGGAGGAGCATTGAGGTCAGACGCAGGAGATCTGATTGGGGAGCTTCTGCGGCAAGTGAACGGAGCAGTGAAGAAGGCCGAATCGAGGCAGTGGCAGGAGAGCAAGGAGGTCAGAACAAAGAGACAGATGTAAGAGGCTGAGTCTTCAGGACTCAGTTGACCCATGTCAGGGAGCCGGAAGGTACAGAGCATGTGAATGAGGCAGGAAGAGTCAGGAAGAGAGGCTCTCAGGGGTTGCATCCACTGAGTAGGAAATGCAGAAAAGGGGGTCAGGCTTGGAGAATGTAGCAGAGACTTTTGGAATCCCAAGTCATAACCCCTGTATGATGAGGACTGGTTTTTCCCCTTTCTACCCTCTGCCATTACGAAGGAGACACAGTGCTTGGTGGGCCTCGTTGGCTTTGGAACACAATACAGGTCACATTCAGGAATACTGCTCCAGCCCCTTCATCGAGTGACTTGGAGCAAGGGAGGGCTCTGCAGCAAGCGAGCCCAGGCTGCAGGCCGGCTGCCCTGCTGCTTGGACTACATGACCCAGCAGGCCGTGGGTGCTGGAGGTGTTCCCGGTGGATAAGGACGCAGTGTGGAGCATGCCAGGCCCAGCAGGAGAGCTGTGTCCTGGACCCCACGGAGTTGGAGGCAGGGCCATGCCTTGGGCGGCAGAGAACTGCTTACCGTTTGGAAAGCAACTGCCCCCACGCCCTTGAGCCCTGATCAGGAGACATCAGTTGACAGGCACCAGAACTGCTCCTCCTGAGCTGGGTCTTGTTCCATTCACCTTCTGAATCCAGGTGGGCGCAACGGCAGTGTGCTCTAAGATGGGGGCGGTACATCTAGGACTGGAGTGAGCAGGGCCAGAGGGCGCAGGTAAATACGCAGGTAGCCTAGCTGCACGTGCCTCTTCCCCAGACCTCCAAGGCACACACTCCTGTTGCATCGAGGACTCCCCCAGTTCACACCAGGCATTTTCTTGTGACCAGCTGGGGGAGGAAAAAAGATCTTGGGCCTCGCTCAGTGTGTTGGTGTTAGCCAAGAGCAGAGGGGTGGCTTCCCCAGAGGCCCAGTCAGGGTGGCTCTGAAAGACAGTGGTTGGTGGAACCTCTCCCAGGGGCAGAACTTCAACAGTATACCTGGCCTCCAACGTGGTCTTAGAGGGAGAAGTGCTGCGTGTCCCATAAAGACTCATACTTTGGGCAGTGTCATAGGGCGTGGTGTGTCCATTAGGGGCCTGGAAGGGAAAAGATAAGAAGGAAGGGAAGGGACATGCGGATGATCTGAGGGGAATGGGCTCAAAGTGAGTGGGTCCTCATGTTCATGCTGCTGCTTGTCAGCACCCTCCACAGAGGAGGCTCTGAACAACCCGGTGGGTGACGGGACACCCTGTGGAGCTCCGCCTCGTCCTCAGCCATCCCGGGGCTTGCACGGGGCATCCACGCACAGGATACCAAGGTGACGGGTAGAGGCTGGGCATGGGCCCAGTGGCTCAGGCTCCCTGTCAAGGACATCCGGCCGCAGCCCCTGCTGACTGACCTGTCAGCACAGACCCCAGCCCTCGCCCCATCAGCTATTTTAGGGGCTGTTGACTGCACTTGCAGCACCCACCCTGTGCCATTTGTGAGCGCTTTGCTCTGCCCCTTCCCTTCACTGCTGTCCTACTTCCCATAGATTGTACTCATCTCCAAGTCCCCTCTCTCTC
>VMDR010008862.1:0-35184 GCA_007922815.1 Macrotus californicus | reverse complement strand
TCCCAAGGTAGTTCTGTCCTATTAGATTCTACCCAAGTACTCAGCTCCAATGCCTTTCAAACTGCAATAATTATATAGAAATATGATACTAACAGCTTCATAGGAACCTTATATAATGAAGAGCACAGAAATGAATTTGCCTATAATTTTCAAACTTCTTCTTTCCCAACCTTTATTTGCTTCTCTGGAGAAATAACAAACTCAAGATAATTAGGTTTGGTTTATTCATTTTTATTTTATAAAATCATAATTCTTTTTTGATCTACTAGTTGTATAAATTACTAAGAATTTTCACAGGCAATTTAATAAACTAAGAGAATTTTGTGATGTTATAGATTAAATTTATGGTAGAGTTTTCAAAAAGGAAGAAGTACCAACTATATAATGTAGTTAAGTTTTCTATTAGGTCTTCATTTTTTACTTAGTAGAAATACATAATGAAGGAGAAACCAGAGAAACACTACAATAACATGGTTACCAGTTATTAACCGTCTCTTAATTTGTTTCTCTCTAATTCCTTTCTCATGGCCAACTACCCTTTCCTTCTCCTTGTGGTGCTGGTGGGGTTGTCAATCAAGGGGGCTTTATCACCACAGTGGTGGAGCCAATTGTCAATCAGAAAACCTCATTTCTCTGGACATAGTGATTGGTCCAGATTGGGCACCTGACCCAAGAGGGCCAAAAAGAGTTCTTCTGGGGACTTGGAAAGTTCAGTGAGAGAAAGTTTCCCTTTCAGAGATGATGGACTGTATTTATCTTGGGGGCTTGCACCTACTAGGGCACAGCATTCTCTCTGTGTAGAGAGTACCTATCAGACAATGAAGGCAACAAAACTGAGGGATGAAGAGACTCAGAGAGAGACTTAATGACATCGGTTGAAGGTCTGCATTTATTCTTGCCGGAACTGTTACTGCTGTCCCATGAACCAATAAATTCTCCCTTTTTAGAACGTAAGTTTTGATTTCAAAGGAAAGAAGATTGGCGTTATATGCCCTGCACTGAACAGTGCTTTTTTAGCTCTGAGAGCTGTTACCTACAAATTATCTGAGAAAAGGAAGTATTTTAGTTTATTATCGATAGCATTTTTCATTTAAAGATCAGAAAGCACCTTTAAACATGAGGTGTTTGAAAGGAGGAAATGGACCCTTGAATTAGGCTAGCTGTAGGGTAACAAAACATGAGAACATGGAAACACAAAATTCATGGATATTTTAAGTCAAGTACCAATATTGCAATATTTTGATGTCTACCCAATTCCTAAATTCAATATTCTATGGTTGAATATCATTCACTAAACATACGGAGTAATCTATTTTTAATAAATCTGACTAAATCTGGGGTGTCAAACCCATTTTCCCCGGGGGCCACATCAGCCTCACGGTTGCCTTCAAAGGGCCGAATGTAATTCATTCGGCCCTTTGAAGGCAACCGTGAGGCTGATGTGGCCCCCGGGGAAAATGAGTTTGACACCCTGGACTAAATGATTGAATCCAGAGCTGTCAAGAGGCCAGCTATCTGGGAATTAATTTTATCCCCACAACACAACAGATATTTCCGCTCTTCCATCTCATATATATATAAACAATGATGGGCACCCAGGATGTCTTCATTAGTCCATTATATAAATAGAAGAGCGGGAATAAAGTAAGAAAGGGAAGCATGAAAAATTGTCACACTGTGTTCTAGAACTTAAGGTTAGAAACAATATCAAGAATTGTTTATTCATCTCCTTTGACATACTATGTCAGGATATTGTCACACATTTCCCAGGGAGTTTAATTAATCAGATGTTGCCATGTAGGGATATTCTAAACCCCTATTATCCTCATGCTATCTTAAATGTACCAAAGGCACCTACAAACTTACACTAATAATTTTAAGGTAAAGCAAAAGTAATTTATGGTTCTTATATGAAATAGGCACTTTTTCCACCTGTGCCACCAACACCCTGACTTTGGACCTCTCTTGTTTGCCCAGTTAATTCCCATCCATCTTTATCATCGTCCTCTCTGGATGTGCTCTCAGGCCCTTCTCTCTTGAGCCTGAGTTAATGACCTTCCTCCAGTGCAGGCCTACATGGGGTCATGTCACATGGAACTGTCACTGTTCTTTGTTTCTTCCACTAGACTAGGAGTAACGTGAGGCAAAGACTGTCAGCCTCATTTCTGGAATAGCACAGTCCTGGCACATAAGTGGCCTTCAATAACTTTTATGTTTAAATAAATACATGAATGTTGATTAGCCATCGTGTTACTGGAGGGAGGGAGGGTCTCGAGTCAGCACTGAAGATCTGTAAGATATCCAACATGCTGAATTAAATTGTGCTTAGGGACTAGAATACACATCCAAATGGGTCTCATCATGGAAATGTGCTTCACTGGTTGCTGACCACCAAACCTATGACTTGCCAGGGTGTGGGGACACTAGGTCTTGCACACCTGTTAGTTTTCAGCCCCGAATGGTCGGTCGTTACAGTCCTCTGGGGAAACTTTAGAAACATGGATACCTTGTCCCCATTTAAGTCAGACTCCCTGGGGGTGGCTACCAGGTATCAGAATTTTTAAAAAGTTTAGCAGGTGATGTTAATAGTTAGCCAAGGGTTGAGAGACAGCAAATTAGCTAATGGAGCACTCCTTACCATCAAGTCTGGTTTCCTATGACCTCCTGCAATTAAAATGGATCAGTATCATGGCCTAATTAATAGCACATGTATGAAATGCTCTCTGTATGCCAGGTACTTTACACGCATCGTCTCAACAAAATCACAGCTGTTCCCTTTTACACATGAGGAAATTAAGGCTCCAGATGTTAAGAAGTAGCAGAGCCTGGTTTGGGATCCAGCTGTATCAGAAGCCGGGCGGTGCCCTTTAATACTATGTTAGACTGGTTGGATGAGATTCTGGTTATCTTGAGTGGGAAATGGTCAGTGACCTTGGAGTATATACTTGGTTCACCTTGTGGGTAACGAGCCATTTATCCTTCCCTAGGTCGAAGATGTATCAGGAAAACAAAGCTAAAAAGGGTCAGTATTTAATGTGACTCTCATTCCATTGTTATGAGTAGTTTCTATAAAAGAAACTAGTTTAAGAAATAAAGAGAAAGAAAGAAAGAAAGAAAGAAAGAAAGAAAGAAAGAAAGAAAGAAAGAAAGAAAAAAGGAAGAACCAATCAAAGCCAACACAATAAAATCCTAGCTATGGCTTTTATAGTTCATTTATTAATTCACATGTATGTTTTTATTCATTTAAAAATATAAATGAAATATCTTCTCTGTTCCAGATGTTGTATTATTTGCTGGGAATATGAAAAAGAATAGCTCGATTGTCTCCTGAATTGTAAAATGGATGTTGGTATTCTGTTAAAGTAATAAAGCCAACTTTCCATTAAAAATATTTCTGAAGGTTAAAAACCAGGATTTTATTTGAAAACTTTTAAGGCAGTTACTTCCTTAAAAAGAGGTTGAAATTATAAAGCATGTGGCATTATGAAAAAATAAGATGAAACCACAAATCCATAGATATTACAACTGAATTCTTGACCTAGTTAGAATCATCTAGGATTGTTAATAGGCTAAAATCTCTCTTCCTTAACCTCAAACTTTTCACATCTTTAAAACTCAGCTGGTGGAAAAACAGATCTATGGCCAGTGTTTAAAAACTATTTTGTTTTACATGCCCTCAAGGGAATAGCCATATTTCTTACCTTTAATAAAATAATTAAAATCCCATTTCATTTGTGTTACCTAATACTATGTACTGAGTTATAAGAGGGAAGGTCGGAGCTTCCTGGGGGCACAGGAGAAGGAGCTGGGAAGAGAGTGGCAGGGAAGCCTGGAGGAACCAGAATCAACCTGGGGTGAGACAAGTCCAGTCCCATTGCCCTGGTAAGGAAGTGAAAGTTGCTCAGCTTTTCACTTAACCTTGGAGAGAGGTAACCTTTGGTCAGGCAGACCATCCGGTTGATACATTTGTAGTAACAGGGCCTGAAGGTGGTATGTCAACATCAGTGGCAAAAATATTCACTTCTTGACTATTGATTCATGGCCAAGATTCATGCTTCCCCTTCAATAATGTCTACCTTTACCAGGCAGTTGTTGCGTTGGGCACTCTTCTAAGCGCTTTCCTTGTCCTAGCTCACTCTCACAACCCTTTAAGATATCCCCACTTCACATATAAGGAAACTGAGGCACAGATGGTTAAGGAACATGACCAAGAGCTGGGGTGGATTCTGGGGTTCTGGTTCCAGCACCTGTGTTCTTCACCCTGCACTCTATCCCTGCCCTGTGGATGTCTGCTTCCCTTTGTCCACGCCTTTCACCTTCTTTGCCTCAAATCTGTAAGCTGCATAGGATGGAGCCACTGGGGATATCCAGAGCCTGTGCGGGAAGGTAGTCAGTCACAGGGAACCTACTGGGTCTGGCAAAATGGAGCCCCTGTCCTGTGAAAATTCGGTGTTCTCTGGAGGCTGGACTGCTGGTGAGTGACTCGGTGAGGGGCAGTGTGGGTTTATTCAGCCCTGGTCAAGCCATGGGACTGTGGCTCAGGAGGAACAAGTGAACACTGGGAAGAGAATACCAAGGTCTAAGCTCCTCATCCCGGGAAAGCTGTGGAAAAATAATCTGTAGTGAAATAAGACAGGGACTGGGACATCTGGGCCATGGTCAGTTGATAGAGCTGACACTGTTTCACCAGAGGGGAACTTTGGGGAGAGGTCATCAAATGAGAGTGAATAAAAGCCCTGTCAGATGAGAGAGAGGTTGTTAGGCAACAGGTCGCTACAGCACGGTTTCCTAGCCTCAGCTCTATGGACATGTGGGACCGGTAATTTTTGTTGTGTGCACTGTAGGGTGCTTAGCACATCCTTGGCTTCTGCCTACTAGTGCCAGTAGCACACCACCCTCCTCATAGGTTGTGACAACCCAGAACGTCTGCAGACATGGTCAAATGGCCCCTGGGGGCCAAGGAGGCCTCTGACCCCATTTTGAAGAGCACTGGGTTCAAGCACAGACACTAGAATATAATTTTCAGAGACTTGAGTCTATTTAAGGTGCTGACTCTTATCTCTCTCAGGCTGTACAATGAGAAAGTTGTTACAAAAACTCCTGAAATTTCATTTTCATTTTTTCCTTCTCTCTATCCCTCCCCTCCTTCCTTTGCATTAGCTTCTTTTCTTGTTTTGTTTTATTAGCATTTGGGGGGCACAATTATTATTCTTAGGTCTCCTCAATTTTCCTCACTTTCTGTGAAGGCCAAGGAACAGCTGTCTATGCTGACATCACCTGCAGTAATGTGTTTGGTATGAGTCCGTTGCCAAATTACTTATAAGATGAAAACAGAATCCTCACTAGCCAGCAGTCCAGCTGAGAGTCAGTGCCTCTAAGATCTCCTTCTTGGCCTCCCTTCCTGACTCAGCGTTCTTCACTTCCTTGCCCACAAAGAAACCTGGTGCAGGACAGCACCTGCCGTGGCTCCTGCTGCCAGACCCTCTGCCCCAGGGAAGGGTGAGCGAGCGACCGCATGTGTGCTCTTCCCAGAGTCAGGCTAGCTTTCCCCGTGTCGCCTCTATCAGCATGTTTCTTGAACTGCCTTTTGTAAAATAAGAGAAAGAAGTAAAAATTTAATGATAAAAAAATACTATGTGATACTTGTCTGAACAATGTAGGAAAAATAAGGCAAAAGAGGCTTAAATGTCAAATGAAATCTCAAGTTAAAATAAAGCATCCACACGAGTCAGTGAGAAGTAGATAAAGTAAAAATGAGGTAAAAACTAATGCATATACAGAGTTATGGCACTGCATCTGAATTACCCTGGAACTGGGCTGCAGTAGAAACTCTGGAACTGGCCCACAACAGAAAACATTGATAAAATACTACAATAAGCAAAGACAATATAAAAAGGCGAGTGATTGAGGAGAGCAGGAAATTTAAAGCTTGAAAGCCTTTTATGAAAAGACGAGGAGGAGGGAAAGCAAGGCTAAAACAGTAAGTCACTACGTGAAATGACCAGCTCAGACAAAAATAACGGGAGGAAAAAAGTCGCCAAAAAACAATCACAGGGAAAACCAACTAAAAACAAAGAATGGGGAAAGGATTAAGACAAGTGAAAAATAAGGAAGAAAAACATTTTTTTAAAAGTTTGAGCCATTTTAGAGACTTGTGAAGGAAGTTTAAGAGGCAGAATGAAGGCTGTTGAAGGAGGGAGGCCAGGTGGCACCAGAAAGCCAGGAGGTGGTACGCCGGGTGCGTCAGAGGTGGGCTTGCCGGATGGAAGGCAGTACTGGGGTGGCCACAAAGTCTGTCTGTTTTTCCCACAAGATGGCTCTTGTAGCGCTCAGTTGTCTTTAACTTCATTTGAAACAATTTTGTTAGACTGTATTGTGACAGCTGTCATATCAGAGTGCATTTAGAAAAAATTTATCAAAATGGGTGAATGTTTGTGTAGCTGTTTTAATACTGAAGAAGGAAGACAATACGCAACATTGGCATATTCTGCTTTATGATTTCAAGAAAGGTAAAAATGCAGCTGAAACATACAAAAAAGATTTGTGCGGTGTGTGGAGAAGGTGCTGTGACTGATTGAACATGTCAAAACTGGTTTGCAAAGTTTTGTGCTGGAGATTTCTCGCTGCACGATGCTCCCTGGTTGGGGAGACCAGTTGAAGTCGGTAGGGATCAGATCGAGACATTAATTGAGAACAATCAATGTTATACCACGTGGGAGATAGCTGAAATACTCAAAATGTCCAAATCAAGAAATAAAAATGAAAAATATGTCTTTTATTTTATGGAAAAAACTAAATGGACTCTTTGGCCAACCCGGTATTTACCAAATATTTGCTAACTCTGGCAAGCGGGCCTTAAAGAGGCTCAGCTGGACAGAGACTTGGTTTTCTGGCTGCCAGGGCAGAGGCCACCGGCAGCGGAAGAAGGCAGGGCCGGATGCCCAGAGGCTGGGCCCTGTGCTGCCCCCGGGATGCCTTCCTCTCAGCTGGAGAGCTGGAAGGCAGCGTGCAGACAAGGGCCTCCTGCAGAATGGGCTTCACGATGCTGCAGAACGGCAGCTTCCTGGCCAGTGCTAACGTCACACACCTCTTTCCCTGGGTTTCCAACCACTCTTTCTCGCGTACAAAGTCTGAGTAGATCCGAACCTAGAACCTCACTGTTGGGTTGACCTAAACAATCACTCCCCAAGTGTTTTTCACCCTGAGGCTCTTCTCAATCCATCCAGCAGAGGGCGCAGGCAAACAGACATTGATCCCTGGGAAACCTTAGCTCGTTTGTCTCTTTCACCTGGCTGCTTAATCACTTTTGTGTCAGAATTTTCCGGACTCTTGCAAGCATCCACACAGAGACCTACCTGTAACTGTAATTTCATTCATTGGACAAATTAAAAGAACCATATTAGTTGGGCTGTTACAACAGTTGATGACATACAGATGTGAGTGAGATTTTATTAACTGGGGTATCAGGTAGAGAGGGCTGATCTGTCCCCTCTCCTGGGTGTGCTTCTAGTACTTTAACGCTCTCAGAATGATTGTTTCCATCACTACTCCTCACGCCATCCCCGAGTCGGGAAAGCAAAACCACGCGTCTGTCCTATCTGTCCTGCTATTTATCGATTGCTTACTGTGTACGTCAGGCAGGTGACAGACTCTGTAGGCAAATGGTAAATAAGATTCACTCTCTCTTTATGGAATTTGCAGTTTTCTTAAAGGAGAGGACAGGGACACCCAGGCCATTTCAGTCCAGGGTAATAAGAGGTGTGGTAGAAGTATACACACCGGCCCTGGGTGGACACGGGGGCTCCTATCGCAGCGGCTGGGGCTACGGGAGGCGTTACTGGGGAGGCTGTATGTGGGGACATGTGGTCGGTAACCAGGCGAAGCAGTAGAGGGAGATGGGGGAGCTCCGTGGGAGGCCATGTGTTTCAGGCCCCGGGAACGACATATGTGGAGTTCGAGGTGAGACACCACCATAAGTAAGGCCTGTCCCTAAGTCCTGAGTCGGCAGGAGGTGCAGGAGCTGTTGGACACAAAAGGCAGGAAAGACGAGTAGGTGGGCGGTCAGAGGGAGCCTTACAGAGCGTCAGCCAAGGGGGTTTGGTTCGAAAAGCAAGGGGGAGGTCCTGATAACTAGGATGGATCGCAGTGTAGAGAGAGTGTTCTAGCTACTGGGCCGAGTCTGGGTCAGAAAGAAAGGCAGCAGTGTGCCCTGCCAGGTGGCCGCGGGGACCCCAGGGTGAGGTGCGCCATCTGCCTGGGGGGAAGCAGCATCCTCACCCCTCTGTTTATACAGGGTGGGGTGAAAGTAGGTGAGTATGCGAAACAGTTTCTTATGTATTAGTTATTGCATTATTTTCCACGCAAACAACTAATAAATAATAAAGAACACACTGTTTTGTGTACTTACAAATATATACCTACTTTTGCCCCACCCTGTAGGCTGAAACCTGATCCCAATGTGATGGTGTTTAGAGGTGGGGCCTTTGGGGAGCAGTGGGGCCCTGAGGGTGGAGCCCCCCTGAATGGGATCAGTGTCCTTGTAAAGGAGACCCTGAGAGCTCCTCATTCTTCCATCCTGTGAGGACACAGTGAGAAGACGGCCATCTGTGAGCCTGGAAGCAGGCCCCCACCAGACATGGAATCTGTCAGTACCTTGCTCATGGGTTTCCCAGCCTTCAGAACAGTGAGGAAGTTGCTATTGTTTTATGAGCCACCCAGTTCCGGCTTTCTGTTCTAGTGGCCTGAATGGACGAAGGCAGTAGCTAAGGGGGAGACAGATGATGTGACAGATATTTAGGACTTGACAGGATGTGGAGGGTCAGTCATCAGGTTTCTGGCTTGGCAAGTGGGCTCTTGGGGCTGCCCTCACTGAGACAGGCAATTTAGGGATGTGCTGGGATCATGGGGTCTGTCGGATACATGGTTTTAGGGTCCAGGAGAGTGACAGGGTTGAAGTGGAGTTCTGAGAGTCAGCAGCTCACGCTGGTGTTTGGAGACGTGGCAGTGGACGGATCCCCGAGGCAGAGAAGCTACAGAGAGAAGAGAAGAGGGGAGAGGCCAGGGCACTGTAACTACAAGATTCAGGGGAGCAGGAGGAGCAAGAAGAGGTAAAAAAGACCCCAGGAAGGGCAACAAAGTAGGGGAAAAAGTCCAAGAAAATGTGGTGGCCCAATGTCAAGGAAAATGGTGTTTCGAGGAGAGAGTAGTCCACCGTGCTAAATGTGCCCCCACAGTCACGTCAGGTGAAGACCGCAAAGTGCCTGCTACATTTGGGGAGAAAGTTGTAATGGCCAGATTGAAGACAGAGGGAGGTGGAACCTTCAATGAGGTGCTGTGTGAGTGCTGGGGTAGGGGACGGCAGGGTCTAGCCTACGGCAGCAATAAGAGGGTGTGGGATGGGAGCAGGTTTATTTTTTAACATGGGAAGGATTCGGCCTGTTTAATACTAATAGAAACATTCCAGTAGAAGATAGGAAAAGGGGAGGTTGTAAATATTTTCCATGTCCCCTATGTGACAAGGAGACAGAGAAACCAAGGCTGCTTGTGGCTCTCCTTTATTACTCAGTTCATTTAGGTGCTTCTTACAGAAATGGCTCTTTTGAGAAGAAGGTTTCTGATATGATCAACGTGAGAACTTGTATTTGAATTCAACTTTGCCACAGCTGCCGCCAACCCACGTGACAGGTTTCAGGTGGAACTCACCGAGACAGCAAGCTGCTCGAGCTTCAAACTTCAGGGTCAAGGAGACAGCAGGAGAACTTTCGACTACTTTGCATTCCACCCCGATAGACACACAACTGGCCTTTCCCGCTCTCCAGAGAGACCCTCCCACCCCGCCAGAAAAAAATACAGGAGTAATGCTGAAAAGACGAGAAAGAACTACACGGGCCAAAGCCAACTGCGTGGGGAGAAAACATGTAAGAAACTGTCAGTCCAGTGGAGTTTTAAAACTGAGATGCCTTATGCCCCAAAGAAATATGGTTAGGACTCTTGCTGGCACCGAAGAATGTTTCTTCATTGTTTACTTTTATTTTTAACTAGAATCTCCTGGGGAACAGGGACTGCATCCAATGCCCGTATCTTGCTTTTGTCTCACGGGACTGTCTGGTGCTTTGGTCCCATGTGAAGCACTTAACTGTGCCATGGGGCGGGGGGTGAGCGATCCGGGCATGCTCCGTTCAGCAGGGGTTGTTGGAAGTCTGGTGCATGTAATGTGAGAACAAACAGTAATCAGTGTGGGGTCTGTCAAAGGGATGTGTGGTCTATATTTCTAAAGACTTTGAGAGGAGAAACTCCCTCATAAATCTGCCACGTGACGTTAAACCAATGACAACTGCACGTGCATAGTTTCCAAGTTCACCTCCTCCGACCTTACAATTGAAGCCCATTTTAGTGGTCATGCTGAGTTACAAGGATAATGCCTGGGAATTTACCACATTACAGCAGAGAGGTACAGTCTGTCTGTATGGGTACCAGGGTGTGACTGATGTATATAAAGTCACTGCGGTGTTGGCACGCTATCCAATAGATATTTACTCTGCTTGCATTGCTTCTGTTATTAATCCCCTAAGAGAGCTCCAAAGTGTTCCAACTAGCATGAGGATGTAGAACTGGCAGCAGTGTGTCTGAGAAGCTACAAGGCACATGGCCTTGTGTGCTCATCTTGCGTCACATACACTTAAGAGGGCTGTCTCCCTCTCCTGAGGTCTCCCCGACATGAAATCAGTGAGTACAGAACACAAGTTTTCTCTACCCTGGCTGCACACTGGAATTACCCGGGAGTTCTAGAAAATACATGTGGGTGAGAATCCCCTGAGACCAATTAAGTCAGACTCTCTGGGGCCTGGGACCCAGGCATCCCTAATTCTAAAACTTCCCTGGGTAATTCTAGTCAAGTTCTGGGAGAGATGATGTCATTTTGGGTTCATGTTGATGGGTGAGGTTTGCAGGGACACAGCAGTCTTCTGTATCGGAACTGGTATTTTATTCAGAAAGCAGTCGCCGCCATTGTTGTGCTGGTCTCATTATTGCAAAGTTGACTGTAATAATTTACTATGTCACTCTCTGGTCAAACTCATCCAACTTTGCTCCCGATGGTTTTCTCAATAATAAAAGTAGTAAAAAACATACCATCAGATGAGAGTAGATTAGTTAAATAAATAGGGGATAACCTAAAAGGGGAAAGGTATGAAAAGCAATTGTGCAAATTGTTTATTTACATTAATTTATTTCAAAACTACTTTTAGAGAAGCCTGCATGTGCCAAATATTGTGTTAGGCCCTAGGAATATAGCAGCAGACAAGAAAGAAGCATTAACACTTAAAACAACTTTGTTTCAAAAATTTAAAAAGAGCGTGTAGATTATGGCTCTACTCTGGTCACACACATGCATTAAATAAGGAAGATTTACAGTGAAATGTTGAGACAGTGATCTCTGTGTGATGAGCTTGAAGAGGGTTTGATACTCCTCCGTTTCTAGGATTTTTTTCTATGTGGGCATGTAGGGTGGATACTGCATTCTGTCTCTTAGGTGTCCCACAGCCTGAGTGGGATCGTGTTAAGCGACTCACACAGCAGGACACGTCTAGTTCTCACAGGGGCGCCCGCCTGGCTGGGCTGAAAGGTCAGCGAGAGGCTGCAGAAGTTCAATGCCTCTTTAAACCTGGGGCAATGCAAGCCTGACTACTGAGGCTTAAAGAGTATTCAATCGTTATTATAATCATAGTCGTATGTTTTGTTTTTCTTTACTTTTATCAGTTTCTTTTTCTATGCTAGCGCCTGAGATACCAGGGGCTCAATAAGTACTTGTGAATAAATAAGTGACTGCCATGCAGTTATCTGTACCGAATCATTCACATGCAATGTAGGAAGTGGCCAGAAGATGGCGATAAAGCTTAAAAAGTGAAAGTGAAGGGGCTTCAGTAAAAATCCCACAGCTCCTAGTGGAAGATGCATGTATTATTACCCTGCAAATTGCCGTTAATGTGAGCTAATTGACAGCACACGTTATTGTCAGCCTGGGGAGGATTCCTTCCCTGGTGCCTGCCAGCAGAGCGCTCAGCTGGTCTCAAGTAAACAGAAGTGAGGGTCCTTGAATCCTCTCTAACAACGGGGACTGCTTTGCGGTGACTCCTGACCTAGACAAGGGTTCTAGCCCTGAGTGAACGGCCTGTCTTTGAGGGGGAAGCAGTATCTGCAGTAATGGTGGAAGAGAGTAACAGAGGAAAGCACATGGTTTCTTTGCCTTTAGTCACTCTGAGGGCTGGGAAGGAGGGTGACAGGTTGGTCGAAAGCCATCGGTGCTATCTCCTGAGCTGCAGAGGCCCCGGGGACAGTGGGTCCCAAGGAAGAGGGGTGAGGGGGTTGCAGAACACAAGTTTTAAAAATCCCACACAGGTGACCCTTGAGCAGCACAGGTTTGAGCTGTGGGGGGGTCCCTTATATGTGGGTTTTTTTCAATGAATAGCTTGGAAATTCTTTACTATTTTTTAGATTTGCAAGAATTTGAAAAAACTAACTGCATAGCCTAGAGATATCAGAAAAATTACGAAAAAGTTAGATATGCCATGAATTACAGGATATAATACATATAACATAAAAATATGTGTTAATCCACTGCTTATGTTATCAGCAAGGCTTCCAGTCAATAGTAGGTTATCAGTACGTAAGTTTTTTTGGGAGGGGGAGTAAAAAATTATACATGCATTTTCAGCTATGCAGGAATCAATGGTACATAACCCCCGATTTGTTCAAGGATCAACAGCATATAACAA
This sequence comes from Macrotus californicus, assembly GCA_007922815.1. NCBI lineage: Eukaryota > Metazoa > Chordata > Mammalia > Chiroptera > Phyllostomidae > Macrotus > Macrotus californicus. The sequence goes on along the minus strand of VMDR010008862.1, from coordinate 22,411 downwards.
TGAAGAGATCTCAGGGCTGCCTGGTACATATCTGGAACCTGTCAGGGATTAGCTAGCCCGTTAGTTTATGATTTATCTTTCTACTTACTACTTTTAAGCCTTTCTGTTGTTATTACCCAGGTAGTAATTCCTGTAGGTAATCTGAAGAGAGGTAAGGAGAGCAGGAGATCCTTAAAGCAGCAATTTTCTACTATTGACAAATACAAGTTTATTGAAAGATAATAGCACAGGATTTGACTCTATTTTTGGATTTCAGTTTCCAGTCTACACAGCGTCTGCGTATCTGATGCATACAGCACAGGCCCCGAAGTCAGACAGCTGAGGTCAGCTTCAGCTTTGCACTCGACGGGCAATTGGGACCCTGCTGACCTCGCAGAGTCCCAGTTTTCTCCTACATGGGGCTGACAGGAGGAGTCAGGGAATCGTTTTTAAAGAGCCTAGCACTCAGTAGGGGCTGGAATAATGGGATTTCCCTTCCTCTCCAGTATCGTTTTCCGCCACGTAGCTGGCTGAAGAGTGTTGCCCAGACAGTAGTCTTTGCACAGGCACACCTCAGAGATTCATGGGTTCGGGTCCAGACCACCACAGGAAACCAGATATCACAAGAAGCTGAGTTGTAATCTTTCTGCTTGAAGTTCAACAAAATGAAGTGCAATAAAATGAACCATTCCTCTACTGTCAAGACTCTAAACTTTTTTTTCCTCTTTCATCTCTGGAAGCCTCTATCTCCCATAAGAAATCCCAGCATTATTTCAAAGCCTGGTTCAAGGGAGGCCTGCTTCTTCCTCGAGCCCCAGCCCCCGTTCGAGAACTGCCTTCTGATGAAAACTATTTTCTTCTGCGGGCATCACTCGCAGCACCTGTAGAACTTCCCTACTCAGTGGAGAGGGTGGGCTCCATTTCCCCGCCCTCCTTACCCCACATTGTGTATTCCCTGAAGGCAGAGATAACGACAAGGTCTTGCAGGTCCTCATGTCTCTGAATAGTGGAAGGAAGGACTTCTCTTACTCATACTATCCTGTCTGCATGGAAAGGAAAACCATCTACAAATGTGTCTAAAACAGTAGCAGCCATTGCTTCACACTTAACCATCAGCTCAAGCTGAGTCAAGAAAATGAAACATTTCAATAGGCCATATTATTTTAACCAAGCTGGATCCCATAGTTGAAGCTTTTGCAACTAGTCCAAAAAAACACAAACCAACCAAAAAACCAGCCCCCTCCCCCCCACCCATGAAACTATAAATCACCCCCTCCCTCTGACAGGCCCAGATGCAGTTCTCTCCTAATTTGATCCAGGTGTGAGGAGCCACCATCCGGGCAAAGGGAGCTGTACATGTGTGGTGTTTTGTTTGCAAACGAGGAAGCCTGCATTGAGTGCACTAAGTCGGAAATGAGTTGGACACTGTCCTGGGCTTTCCCGTTTTCACCAAAAGGACAGCTTTCTCTAATGCACTTCTTGGCCAAAGACCACTGACTATGACGAGGTGAAGCTGAGTGAAACTTCTTGCCTACTCAGGCCATTAAGTCCAGCAACACAAGGGAGCTCCATTCTTAGTCCGTTACTAGGACAGGCAGAGGGTTCACAGGGAGCCCTTCACTCAGGTATGCAATAATGGACTATTGGCAAGCTCTTCTAATTAGCGGGGGCTTCATAGGGAAAATGGGTCTGTCTCATGCAGACCCTACATTTACCTGGAAGTGACTGTTAAAAAAGCTGGTGGAAGCCATACTTGTATTGTTCTCATCCAATCCTCCCAAGAGCCCTATAAAATAGGCCCTATTTTTGTGCCCATTGCACAGATGAGGAAACAGGGAGTTCAAATGACTTGCCGAGGGTTACACAACCAACAGGTAGATGCAATTCAAGACCAGTTTCATTTCAGAGTCAACCGTTATGTGCAAAACATTGTGAGACTTAGTAAAACTAGGTCCCCTCTGGTTCATTGCTCATAAGCTAACCAAGGGCAGGTTGTATATTTATGAAAAACTCTGACCAGTGCCACCAACAGGGGCCCAGCCGCTAACAGGAGCAGCAAGCACTCTGGGACTTGGAAGGAGGAGCAGAGGGATCAGGACAGCTTTTGACAGCTTGTGCAAGTGAGGTAATCTTCTAAAAAGGAGTTACTGGAGTGGGCACTGGGAAGGCTTACCCACCAATGGCTCTGATTTAGGTGCCACCCTCAAGTCTCAGTGCTTCCTTTCCTCCTGATAAAATGCACGCATTTCCCAAACTATGTAATGACAGCACCTTTTTTATAGTGAAGTCAAAGCATTAGGGAGGTCTCTGTCTATTTGGCATTCAAGTCACATTTGAGTAACCCAACAGAATGAGTGGAGCTGAAAAGATTAGGGTTAAGATATGAGTTGAATTATGAGGGACATTACAGCTACTCACCTGAGCTCAGTGGCATGACTTATAAAGTAAGGAGAGTAACACCTAGCTTTTCACGTTGATCACCCAAATGTTACGTGGTGATGTAGAAAAATGCTGATTCCCTCCCCCGAGGGAAAACTGATACATCTTTGAAAATTGCTCCTTCCTCAAACATGATGAATGAAGGCTTATATTAGAATATTTAAAGTGCAAAATAATTTTTTACAATTTTTGTTTGAAAGCAAATGAAATGATAAAAGGGAGTAAATTAGTCATCTAAAAATTTCTTTACATGTTTTTATTTCAAGGAATGAAATTGAACCCTTACTTTGTGTCCACCCTGATTGTCCGCAATTGGGATGCGTTAACTGAGCAAAATAGACAAAGACACCTAGTCCCAGCAAGCTTCCAGAATGGAGAGGACAGGTATTAAATAGTAAATACGATCAGCAAATTATCGAGAAGGTTAAATGGTGATAAAGTCCTGTTGAACAAAGAACAAGCAGAACAGGTGAGGCGGTGGTGGGTCATTGTCAGGAGCACATCAGGAAGGTGAGATGTGAGCAAGTGAAGGAATTACCAAGCAGACAACCAGGGGAGATCACTCCAGGCAAAAGGAAGAGGAACACCTAGAGCAAAGGCCCTACGTGGGGACATATTAAGATGCAGGAAAGGAGGCTAATGAGGCTGGAGCAGTGAGTGGGGAAGGAGGGAGAAGGAAATGGGGGTGTCAGGGCTCAGACTGGATAGGACCCTGCAAATGATGGGAGGGAGCTGGCTTTTGCTCTGAGTGAAATGGGGGCCATTTCAGGGTTTGGAACCGAGGCGGCACATGATCTGACTTCGGATTTCAAAGGCTCATTCTGGCTGCAGTGCTCAGAACTACAGGGCAGCAAAGCAGAAGCAGGAGGGAGGGCTGTCAGGGGAATGTGGCAGGAATCCAGGTGGTCCCGGGAGCCTTGGACCAGGTAGGAACAGTGAAGGCAGGGAAACCGGCAAGATGGACCTCACAGGTGGGACTATGTGTTTGTGAGATCCTTGGTAGCTTGACTCCCACCAAGCTCTGCCAGTTTGGGGATAGTTAAAAAAAAAAAAAAGGAAAGAAATATTGAACTGATGATTTTTGTTGTAATCAGATATCAGATCTTTCCGTTACCTCATTTATTAAATAAATGAATCCACAGAACAACAACTTTAAATGCATGAAAGTGACAATGCATGACACCGAAACACTGGCTAAAGGAAGACTTCACAGTTCATCAGTACATCTTTCTTGCTGCCATCTGCTCCCAAAGGCCACAGAAACTTGAGAGAAAGCTGACAAAATCACTTTGGTTCCTTTCCAGGCATCCCAAGGGCAAGGTGGAAGGGTGTTAGAGCCTGATGTCAGATTAGCACACACTGTCGAGCATCCTGTTTCCTTGACACTCACAATTCTCCCAGCATGCCCTGACTAGCACGTGTTGGATCATTATCTGTCTTTGAGATAGACACAGCCTCATCCAGCCAGATAAACAGACTCACTGAAGGCCTTGGGATTCAGTAAATATTTACTTTCTTCTCCCGTCCCTTGTCTGTGGGAAGAGTGTATCCCCTCCTGATTTTGACCTTGATGTTGTGACCTGCTCTGGACAATGAAATATGGGGAATATTACATACACGTCACGGAGGCAGTGTATGTAAGAGGCAGTGTGCGCTTCCACCAGTTCTTTCATTCTTTTCCTCTCACAAGAGCAGCAGGTTCCAGACACTGTCCGCATGGGCTCTGAAATCAGCAGACAGGTGGAACAGACCCACAGCTGATGAGAGTCCACATGTATTGAGCGAGAAGTAAGTGTTGCAAGCCACTGAGATTTTGGAACTGTTTGTTACTGCAGTGAAGCTGACTAATACAGAGTCATTCTGGATGGGTTCATTTTCCAGATTTCCAGATACCTAAAGAGGTTATTTCTAAGAGTACAAATGTAATTAAAAACACACAGCTAGTTTACCAAAAATATGTTACTCAGTCCATGGTTTTTGAAGAGTTAAATGGCTAAGTAAAACTCCTTTATGATGGCTTTGGTTTTTAAAAAATTATAATTAATTATAAAATGCTAACCTACATGTAGTTTATTAAAATTTGGATTTCTGTTCAAAACTTTTCTATGAAATGATATGTTTCTCCAGATTAGGAATTGTGTATTAGACACATCTCTGTATCCCCAGCACCTAGAATAATGCCAGGCACATGCTGGACTCAACAACTGTTTCTTGAAAGCACGTGGCAAATGAATACAAGAATTACAGCAAAGTGCTGATACCAGGTTCTCAGCACTGGAGAATTTCTGCCTTGGGGATTAGAAAGGTGACACCCCATGTACAGACACTACCGACGACAAGGGTCATGATGGACTGGAGGAGGGAGATTGTGCATGCTCAGCCTTGCTGATGGATTTTGAGTTAGCCAGGAAGATTTTGGAAAATGAAGTACTCAGAAGCATGTGAGGTGCATTCCATAGTTACAAGGACTCAGTGGAAAGCTGCAATATATTATGTTTGTTATAACATCAAACCTCCCCTTCACTGTCTCCAGGCACTGGGCATTCTAGCGTGCAAGTCCCTTCCTTCTTCCCGCTGGCGGATGTTCAGAGGAGCAGAGAAGCCCAAGAGGAGAGGGACAGGTGGAGCTGAATTTGGGGAGCTCAGGAGGGATCTTGATTTCCCCAACTTGGGAGGGACTGGTTACACTACAGGACAAAGAGGTCCCTCCAGCTGGCCGAGTGGAACAGCACACAGAGGACCGGGAGGGGCTGCAGCTCATTAAATAGCAGGAGGAGGAGCAGGAGCCCTCCTATTAGACGGAGCTGCACCCTGGTCTGAGGCCAACTACAGGATCCAATCTTGGAAGCAAACTTTTTTGCCTCAAGATCTACATCCCCTTCTCTCTCCCTCTACTGTTTTTTTTTTTTTTTTTGAAGGGTTAGCTGAAGAATTATTGGTCTGCATTCCTCAAGTTTCCAACTGCCTCAGAATCTTGATAGGCCAGAAGGAAAGGTGAGCACCAGACACAATGACAGAGCAAGTCTCTGCCCTCTCCATTGCCCACGTCCCCTCCCCTTTCTGAATCACCCCATGATGAGCCTTTAACAGGTTTCTCTTTGTGGGTTCTCTGCTTGGGTCTGTGTTGTTTGGATTCTGTCTTAGTGACTGGAGCCCTACGCTCTATATGAAGCTAGGACTGTCTTTAAAGCTAGGATCTTGGCTCATTTACCAAGCCTGGCTAGCCATCTTCTCTGCATCTCCTTTCTTCCCCAGCAAATGCGGACAAGCAAGTGCAGCATTTGGGAGCTGAAATTCTGCTGCCTTTTTAGCTGCCTGGCTTCGGGGAAGTGACCTAATCTCTGTCCTTCTCTCGACTTCCTCATCTGTGAAATGGGCATAATAATACTTCTCCAAAGAGTTGGTTTGAACTTTAACATAAAAAAGTATTTAAAGTGGTTTGTGCCACCAAGCATTCCACGAGAATGTTTATAACAAATTATTATTGAGACACTTGTCTCTAATATGGGAATTGGTAGCACTGAGAGTGACCTTTTAAATTGCAAGTTTTTCTTCATTTTGAGGAATGTGTAAGTCTGTGACATTTGAATGTGATTTTCAAGTTGCTTTTTAGTTCTAAGACACAAATGGTAATGTGAGGATGTATGTTCTCCTGGTTTGCTCGGTCACCACGCAACAATGAGCCCGTACCCTCAGGTCACAGCAGAATCACATCTTTTCCTTTTCATTAAGCTGCCTTGGACTGGGTTTTGAATGGTCAATTGTGTTCCCTGATCCCATTCCCTGTGTTCCTGTCATTAGAAGAGAGCCTCCCCTGTTTTCCACGTTATAATGATGTAGATAAAGAACAGTGTCTCTTTTAGGCATAAAGCCACACAAGTGTCTGTGCCTTGTCCTGGAAACTTGCAAACAATCCTGGTGAAATGATTCATGAAACAAACCCTGTGAGTGGAGTGGCAAAGAGTGACGGAAAGAAAATTTATCTTTGCCATTTCTAAAGCCAGACTGCAAGTTAACTTCAAAGTGAAATGAACAGGCAAAGCCTCAAACACCCCCTACCCCAGCTTCCTAGAAAACCAGTTTTTCAGATAATAGGCATTCTCCATCAAAGGTGAGCAGGCATTTCCTTTTAAATGAGTCAAAAGATCATCGCCTACACGAAACGTTCAAGTTAATCAATTCTTCAGCATTCTGAGAGCCTGCAAGGGATTCAGACAGATGCTTGTGGGCAACACTCCCCCAAACCCTTCTCAAACTGCACCAGATGAAGGTGGAAAAGCTACTCTGGAGCCAGATGAAGGTACTTGTTTCCATGGGGCTCCCTGGTCCTAACGCAAGGAGACTCCAGGGCACCCTTCCTGCACTCCTCAGGGACAGGTGGTGATCTTGCTCTAGTCTGTAGATAAAAGCAACATCAGCAGTGGTCTTAGCCAGCACTGGCTCCAGGTGAGGTGAAGGGGGTGATGCTAGAATTGCCAGGCATAACAAAGGCTTTCCACAAGGAAGGAGGCTCCTGTTTGTCCTTCAGGACCCTATTCCCTGAAACCGCTGCTTAGTTATCATCACAACCCCAGTGGCTCCTTTTCCTGGCACTCCCACTGGAGTGTGCCAAGCCATCCTTATTTACTTATGATTAATATTTCCTTAAAACACCCGAGTTACTAAGGACCTGGGGCGTGTGTGTGTTGTGTGTGCAGATGAACACATATATATTCTGTAATCTGACAAGACAGTGCCCGATGAGGTCAAAGGACTCAAGCCAGTGACGAGAGGGTGGCGACATGCAGGAGGAAAGAAAAGGATGGAGGACAAGACAGGAAACAGAGAGAAGGAACAGGACGTGAACCCACCCAGCTCCATCAAACCGCCCCAGCCTGACTGCTGCAGGGATGGAGGGGCAGCAGGAACTGAACCTGCCTGAGAGCGTGGGACTCCGAGAACTCAGATCCCGTCGGGCCTGGAGTTCAGGGCATTTCTTTTTCTCTGTTGTGTAATTTTTAAAAAGATCTTATACCTGTTTTTAAAAACCTCACCACCTTGTTTTGGCATATCTAAGAATGCAGAAAATGGAGCTGCCTCTGCCTCATGCGGGGCTGGGGTCCTCCCATGCATCTCCGCCTCCACAACTTGGATGTATCCCTTGGACCACCTGTGAGGACGCTGCCACCACAGTGTCTGGCTCGGCCCAGTGCAGCATCCCACTGGAGCGGTGATTTTCAACCTTCTCCACCTCAGGGCGCACACAGACTAACTACTAAAATTCTGCGGCACACCACAAAATGTATTGTGTTGCTGATCCAATAAAAAATAGGTATAATTTTGATTCATTCACACTGGACAGCTATTGCTGTGTTGGCTGTTGTCATTTTTTAAATATGACAATCTAAGGGAAAAGAGGTCAGTGCCCCTGACTAAGTAGTCAGGTATGGCATGTTTCAAAAATCCTTGTGGCACACGAGGTGAAAATCGCTGTTCTAGTGTCGTGAAGTCTCCTGCTGGTCCAACACCTCCTCCGAACAGGTGCTCTCCTGAGGCTGCGGAGATGCACGAGATGCACAAGTCCCCCTCGGTGGATGTGCACTGAGGTGTCTTGTTACATCTGGGTAATGACATTTCGCTCCGGCAGTGCTGCACCAGCTCCCATTCGTCAGGCATAATTCTAAGCCCCTCACAGCGCATTATTTTGGTATTGAACCTATGCAAGAACTCGCAAGGCAGGGAAGAGAGTTGGCACCATCCCATTTTCCAGGGTAGACAGCTGCCATTCCAGGGAGCTAGCTGGCATGGTGAAAGTCCCACTATTTCTCTCCCAATGTCTTTTTTTATTTTGACTATTTTCATATTTTTCTAGTTATTTTCTCCTCTTGCTTTGGATGCTTCATTTTGCCCCTAAATTGATTTAAAGCAGATGCCATTTCTTTCCATACGGCAAAGGCATTAGTATTTGTTTCATGTATTTTTATATTTCTCTTCATGGGTGTGAGGTTATGACTTCATGGTAACGGGACCAATTTCCACAAGTCATAAGAATCCATCATGTGCACTTTCGCAGTCGGTTCCATGGATCTGCCCAGTCTGTGTGCCTCCTCTTAGGGGCGGGTGTCATCTCCTCGTTATCACTGTCTCTTTGCTAAGCACCTTCAACCTCTCCTGTCTGGAGCTATTTTCTCTTGAATTCTTCTCCCCTGAAACTACTACCTCAGTTTTCACCCCTGTTTCCCATTCAAAGATTCCTAAGGATTGGTGGGTGGCGGCACCTGCCTGCCTTCATCACACCTTCTCCCCCACCCTCAGGTGTGTGCTCACAGTCCAGCGGAGCCCCAGCCCCCAGCAAATGACTTGTTCCTTTATATTTCATTCTCCTTGATGCCTCTGCATGTTGAATGTTCTCCTTCTTCTTCTACTTCTCCTTCTTCGGATATGTCTTCTGCCCTGGGTCTTCAGGATGCTTCTGTATCTCACTTCTTTCCCACCTCTCTGATCTCTTATGTACTCTCTAGCTCATCCCTGCCTTCTGCTCCCCAGGGGTTAGACTGTAACCTCTGCTCTTCCCTCTTCTCACCCCTGCCTAAACCCAACAGCTTTACTTTTTAAGTTATTCAAATATATTTATATTTATTGAGTTTACTAATACTCAATACCACTTACTAGGAATACTAGTCCTTACATAGGAGTCCTGCTATGTCCCAGACACTTTTCCAGGCCCTGGGTTTGAGGGGGGTGGGTGGACAGGACCAAGCTGCTGTTCTTCTGGGGGAGACAGACTGGGAACAAGTAAACAGACACATTAGAATTGTGCAGAGTGGTATGAAGTAAGTCGAACAGAGTGATGGGATAGAGAGTGCAGGGGGCTGCGACCCAATCTTAGGGTAGTCAAGGAAGGCTCCTCATAGGAGGTGACATATGAGCTGAGCCCTAAGTGGTAGGGAAGTCATGGGCACCTCTGTAGGATGAGTATTTGAGGAGTGGAGCATAAATGACATCTATACACGTGACTCCACACTCAAGGCCACAACACATGCCTTTTACAGAGCTCTCTTTCCCTCCCTCCAACTCCCTCCTGGCTATGACCACTATCACTGCAGGTACAGCTTGTCTACAGCCAAAGTCATTGCTCCCACACAAATTGGCTCTCTCTCTGCCTGGCTTCTGCAGCTCTTCTCTTAGTAACAGGCTGAAATGTGAGAGACACCTCTTTCTGACATTCGGCGTCCCTAATGTCCTTTCTGTGCCTGCACCCCCAACCTTTAATGCAGCTCCCTGTTGCCAGGTTCTTGCCCACACTATTCATCCTGTGACCCACAGTGAGATGCATACCTACCATTTAGTGCCGCCTTACACTATTACAGGCACCTGCTCAACACTTTCCACACACTGGCTCATACTATCTGCAAGCCAGTATTAACAGTTCTGTCTTACAGATGGAGAAACTGAGGCTTGGTATTCCCCCCTGGATCACAGCCTTCACTCTGCCTTTTTTTTCCTTTTACTTAAAAAAACAAAATCTCCATGAAAAGTATATTTCCTAGCCTGATAAACAAGGCCCCAAACTGAACCACAACTCTCCCATTTCTCCCAACGTCCGACCCTGGTCATCACTAAATCAATTTTGCTTTTACCCATCACATTTTCTCAAACTGGCCACCGTGTCTGAAATATCTTGCTCTTTTCTTTTTGTCTGTTCAAATCTTGCTTAACCTTTGCTTCTCTCCTCAGTAATGTGTTCTCCATTCCCTTAAGTCATAAAAACCCACATAGGTTATTATTTTGGTGTCAGTTTTGTTGGCTTTTGATCACGTGTAAATTTTCTCTTAACCCTGAGCATACTGGTTTTGCAGCAGAGCATGGTGGCTGAGAGCGTAAACTCCAGACGAGATCCCAGATTTGTCCCTGAGTGGCCACACGATCTGTGGGGTTCCACTTCCTCACCTACAAACTAGAGTTGATGATAACAGTACGTACTTCACAGTGTTGTTTGAAGTTTAAGTGAGCAAACACACACAAGCCTGTAGTAAGCCCAGCACATGGAACACGGTCCATAAATGTTAGTTGGTTGAGTCCTAGCCCAGAATGGTATTTTGGGAATACTGTGGCCTCAGTTGATATCCTTTCAATGTTGACTCATTTGAATCAGTAAATGTGTTTGTCACAGTCTTCTAATTACTATGAGGACAGAGAAAAGTACCTATGTAAGAACAGGAGAAGAGACCAGATCCATCACCTATTATTTGTGAAAGAAGTGTGATACTGGAGTGGGGATTGTGGAGTCTAACTGCCTGGGTTCAAATCCTGACGCTTTATCCCTGTGCTACTTGGTTTTAGCATCTGAAAAATGGGGATGATCATATTACCTGCTTTAGAAAGTTCTTCAGATAAAGATAATGAATGTAAAGTAGTTAGTACTAAACAAATGTTGGCCCTTGATATTACTATATGTTATTGCTGATCTAGCTCTGGGTAAGTCTCTGACAGGAGCACAAATGTCCAGAGGAAAGGGTAACAGATTAGATTTGATGAAAATCAGGAGGAAGAAGATAATTCGAACATGGGGCTTGAAGCTTCTGTAGGACTCCAGGGGATTCTAGAGGACTCCAGAGGATTCTGGGCACCTGGGAAAAGTTGGGGGTGGCTGTAGGAGGAACCAAGGAATCTCTCACAGCCTCCCACATGCTGGATTCATAGGGCTTCCCTGCACAGGGTTACACTTAAATGGGTGGAGTGGCCTTGGACAATGAAGTTGTTCTCCACTCCACTTTATTTCTCAATTTCCACGCTCAGCTGGGAGAACAGACCCAGGCTCTCCTCAGAGAGCTGAACCCTGTCTCAGGTCTCTCCTTTCCCATCCCCTCCTTTCTCCTCACCTGTCTCTGCCTTGTACAAATTCATAGTTCAAGTTTCTTGCTCAGATAATTGCCAGTCTCCTAAAATCTTCATTGCCTCTAGCCATACCTCCATCATCAGCTCTAAACTTGAGCAAAGTTAACCTGCTTGAAAACATGACTGTAAGCAAGAACCATATGGAAATATTGAGACTGTGCACTACTGTACCACCTCTCCAGACTATATACAGCCTCTTGCTATTTCAGTGACGTTGAAACGAGAAGAGGCAGAGGTAAAATTTTAGTCAATGAAGGACGATAACATGGAGCCATAAATTCCAATGAGTCCACTGAAAACAGTGCATCTTGGTCTGGCTCATCCTCTTTATTCACCTCCTCCCATTTTACACAACAGCTCCAAAGTATAACACATAACACTTTCAGGACCCGAGGAAGCTCAAAAAGGAGACAAGACAACTTAATGGAGCAACCCGCTGGTGCTCTAAATATTTCAGAAGTGATGCAATTATCAGGACCCTACTCTAAAATCCCCAGGGCAACCACATTACTAAGTGAAACTCCAGCTGCATTTGTAGGTGTTGGCTCACCACTCAGCCTTGGTAATATGAGGTCTGTCCAGAAAAAGTCCATCCATTGTTAATATAATGAGAACAGTTTGTGTGACGTTGATGTAACCTGGCAGCCAAGGAGAGTGGACTGGAATGCACATGCATGAACAATGACGACTTCACTGTACTAGTCAGTGGGGGCTAGTTGAGTGAGCACATGTACTGTGTGGTCATTGCATTCAAAATGCCTGAATGGGTGGAAAAATGAATCTGCATCAAATTTTGCATTAAGCTTGAACATTCTTCTGCAGAAACTATTCGGATGATTCAGGAGGCTGCAGCTGTGGGCAACTGGTGATTAGCAGCTTCATCACGGCAATGCGCCTTCTCATGCATCATGTCTCATGCAGAGATTTTTGGTGAAATCACTCAAGTCACTCGGCCCCCTACAGACCAGATTTGGCACCCTGAGACTTTTGTCTTTTCCTGAAACTAAAATACCTTTGAAAGTGACTGTCGATGACATTCAGGAAAATATGACGAGGCAGCTGATGGTAATTGGGAGACCTGTGTGAGGTCCCAAGGTGCCTATTTTGAAGGGGACTGAGGTGTCATTGTCCTATGTACAATGTTTCCTGTACCTTGTATCTTCTTCAATAAATGTCTCTATTTTTTGTATTTAATGGCTGGATAGCTTCTGGACAGACCTTGGACACAGCGTTAAATTTCTCTCACTGTACTCCATGTTTAAGGTAGCTGAGCTTCCCTGCCAGGTGGTAAGTTCCTTAGGTCAGGGACCAGCAGCTCAAGAGATTTATTTTCTTGTTTTGGCTCTACTGCCCATTGGTTTTCTAACCTTGGAGAAACTTAATTTTTAACTCAGTTTCCCTGTTTCTCTCATAGAGATTGAATTATATCTGTCAGACCCTGGTGAGCAACAGAGTATTTTTTTAAAGTTCATCCAAAAAAGTTCATTCATCTATGCATTTGGATCAATAAATCCATAGCAGCTTATTATTTTCTCCATCCACAGATATTTCAAATACCTATGATTTTGTGGGGATCGTTAAATTTTGTTTTATAAAGGGCCCTTATCCACATAGCAAGACATTAGATAACATTCTCTCTGAGAGCCTTTGCTGCTCTAACATTTAGTAATCTTTTTATGTTGGGTTGGCCAAAAGGTTTGTTTGTTTTTTTTCATAAAATGGCTCTAGTGGCACTTAGTTGTCTTTAATATCATTTGAAACAATTGTATTAGATTGTATTGTGACAGCTGTCATGTCAGCGTGCATTTTAAAAAGTACTTATCAAAATTGGTGAATTTTTGTGTAGCCATTTTACTGAAGATGGAAGAAAATACACAACATTTTTGGCATATTATGCTTTATTATTTCAAGGAAGGTAAAAATACAACTGAAATGCAAAAAAAAGTTTTGTGCAGTGTATGGAGAAGGTGCTGTGACTGATCGAAGGTGTTGAAAGTGGTTTGTGAAGTTTCGTGCTGGAGATTTCTCGCTGGAAGATGCTCCACGCACGGTCAGGTAGACCAGTTGAAATTGATAGTGATCAAATCGAGATATTATTTGAGAATAAACCACATTGTACCACGTGGGAAATAGCCAACATACTCAGAATATCCAAACAATAAAGTTATTGGTGAAAATGAAAAATGTGTCTTTTATTTTATGGAAGAAAACTAAACAGACTCTTTGGCCAACACAGTATAATAAGTATTAATTAAAGGTCTCCCTCACAGATACTGCTAAGTGGTCCAATATCGTAGGTAAGAAAGTATGATTTACGCTCTGGCTCAGTGGCCCACTTGGTTGGGGTGCTGTCCCGTTCAATTCCCAGTCAGGGCACATGCCTAGGTTGTGGATTTGATCCCTGGTTGGGGTGTGAGTGGGAGGCAACCGATCCATGTTTCTCTCTTCCTCTCCCTTTCTCTCTCTCTAAAATCAATAAACATATCCTTGGGTGAGGGTTTTTTAAAAAAGTATAATTTTGTCCTTAAGGAGCAATGGACACTAAAAAATAAGTACAGTTCAACATGATCTGAGTAGGAAACACATATTTATGACTTTCTAAGTTTGAGGTGAGTATATCACTTGATCTCTCTGCACTGTAAAATAGATACTCTGAACAGTAAATGAGCCCGGATGGAAGAAAACTGCATCTGACTCCAAAGGCTGCATTCTCGACACTAAACCAAAACTGCTCAGATGAAGGGGGTGTGTAGGGCGGTGGGAGAGCTGATGGAGGAAGGAAGGTTTGAGGGAGGAGGGGAAAGTGTCACAGGGTGGTGATGTAAGAGTCATCTGACGAATGGGGAGCAGCTTGCCAGGTAGACAAGCAAGAAGCTCATGCCAAGAAAAAGTGAGGGCAAAGCCACACAAGTGAGGAAGCCCAGGGCGCACCCAGGGAAGATTCAGAGTTCTGTGTGCTGGAACAGGGTGATGGAGCATGGAGAGGGCAGAGGAGTAAAGGGCCAGACATTAGGACTGTATGCATTCTAGTTCTTCTGTGCACTGGATGGTCTGGTATGTAGTAGGTGCTCTCCTTGGTTGATTAGAACTCAATGGCATGCATTGTTCACTTATGCAGTGTTTACCAGCATAATCTGCTGGGTGATGCATTATCTTTAAAACTACCTTCACCCTAAATTGACATCCAAGCCTTAGTGATCATACATTGAAATTCAATAGGAAACAGCCTCCTGTGCCCCAAACCTAACACATCACAGGCAGTCGTACCGCAGCCCCTCGAAGGCTTTCAGTGTTCGCACTGGCGGCTTCGCTGGGAGCCTTTCCTGTAGGTGCTACAGGTCAGGGTTTTTTTTTCCTTTATATGGATTTTGGAACAAATGGTTCTGAGTCTTTGTAAGATTCCTCTAGTCCTACTGTACAGATTAAGTGTTTGCATGCTTGGCCTTGTAGATTTCGGTCTTCTCTGAGAAGACAGTGATATGTTTTCATTTCTACAGGCGGGAATAAGCTGAAGCTTGAGGATTGCTTTCTCACCAAAGCAGAATTCTAACTCTGAAGTTTACTAGCTATGTGACCTTGGATAAGTCTCTTACCTGCTCCTTGTTTCGGTTTTCTCATCTTTAATACAAGAATAATAATGATATTAATATGAGTATTGCTACTATTGTAAACAATATATCATTGGTTACAAAACCACAGGTCAGGTTACAAAATGAATATATGCTTTCAATTAGAATGGTGGCAGGCAAACTGTAAGCAGCATTTAACATTTGTATCTTCTATAGTGAGGCCCTATTAAAAGTGTGAGTGAAATCCAGCCTTCACTGTGCTCACTAAGCCATGTGCTGTACGGAAGGGTACCTTTTCCTAACTGGCATAAAGACACTGGATGGGCCATGCCTGCTTGCCTGCTTGTAGAGGTCATGAATTTGCCCTCACCTGCTCCCTCTATATTGCGATTATTGAGAAATATTTGAGAAACAGATATTGAAAACTGAAATGGAAAAGCTTCATTATCTTGGTTATAAAGCATTCCCAATCTTCCTATTTGTGTTTTTAACACCTCTGGCTTTATTGTACAATAACATTTGGCCAAGAGACACACAGTGGAGCAGCCATTCTTGACTATGCTGGGCAGAGTCCCCGGTCCTGCTCCTTGTGCACTTCCACACTCAATGGTAGCACTTCACCGGCAATGCTTAGGACACCTATTGCCATGTGGTCACATGTGGTTTCTTTAGTCCTTCTCAGAAAAGCACGAAACACACTGACAATGTGAGCCCAGCTTATCTAGCAATTTCTTCATTGATTTGCAGTAACTAAATTCTCCAGGGCCTCACATGAGCCCATACAAATATCCACAATAGTGGTTTCTAATGTTAGCCTCAAAACCAGAATAGCAACTGATCAACACTGGGGTTATATTGGCAGGTCAAATCGGGCAGTGTTCATTACCGTTAAGAATGAAGTAATAAATGTATGATTTTTATTCATAGGAGCAGCAGAAAACATTGAAGGGAGCCCTGATTTGAAATCAGAAGGCTGAGCTTGACTCTTGGCTCTGGATTTACCCTTGGACACATCTGCTGGATTCTGCTCTTACAGCTAGAATGGGCTTTAGCGTCATCATGCAGACATTGAAGGGTGACTTTAAGTGACTCATCAAATGTAGCTGAGTGGGGACTCTCACCCTTGGCTCCTGGACCAGGGCTCTAGGGGAACCATGCCCATTGGGGTCACGATGTGGGATAAATGAGTTTTCCAGATCAATTGTAGCCTACATTCTATTGAACACATTAAATATAAAGCCCAGATCAAGACTTCCGGCCAAGATGGAGGTGTAGGTAGACACACTGTGCCTCCTCGCACAACGAAAAGAAGGACAACAACAAATGATAAAACAAAATACAACTAGAACTGACAGAAAATTGAACTGTATGGAAATCTGACAACCAAGGAGTTAAAGAAGAAACATTCATCCAAACTGGTAGGAGGGTCGGAGACAGGCAGCTGGGCGGAGAGGACTGGTGGCGAGGCGGCAGCTGGCATATCGAGGCAGGCAAGTCGAGGCTGGTGGACCAGGCCGTCCAACACACACGTGCAGATAAACCAGGAGGAACAACTGGGGAGCGAGACAGACCACACAACCCAAGGTCCCAGCTCAGGGAAAATAAAGCCTCAGGACCTCTGATTGAAAACACCTGTGGGGGTTAAGGCGGCAGGAGAAACTCCAGCCTCACTGGAAAGCTCATTGGAGAGATCCGCAGGGTCCTAGAGCGTACACAAGCCCACCCACCTAGGAATCAGCACGAGAAGGACCCAATTTGACTGTGGGTAGCAGGGAAAGTCACTGAAAACCAGCAGAGTGGAGAGGGCAGCATTGTTCCCTCTTGGACCCCTCCCCCACAGACAGTGTCACACCGCAGCGATGTGGCTGCCCCACCCTGGTGAGCACCTAAGACTCCACGCCTTACTACGTAACAGGTGTGCCAAGACAACAAAAAAATCACCGAAATGAAAGAACAGATCAAAGCTCCAGAAAAAATACAACTAAGTGACAAAGAAATAGCCAACCTATCAGATGCACAGTTCAAAACACTGGTAATCAGGATGCTCACAGAATTGGTTGAATTTGGTCACAAATTAGATGAACAAATGAAGGCTATGCTAAGTGAAATGAAGGAAAATGTACAGGGAACCAACAGCGATGGGAAGAAAACCAGGACTCAAATCAATGATGTGGACCAGAAGAAAGAAAGAAACATTCAACCAGAATACAATGAAGAGACAAGAATTCAAAAAAACGAGGAGAGACTTAGGAACCTCCAGGATGTCTTTAAACGTTCCAACATCCGAATCATAGGGGTGCCAGAAGGAGAAGAGGAAGAAATTGAAAACTTATTTGAACAAATAATGAAGGAGAACTTCCCCAATCTGGCAAAGGAAATAGACTTCCAAGGAGTCCAGGAAGCTCAGAGAGTCCCAAAGAAGTTGGACCCAAGGAGGAACACACCAAGGCACATCATAATTACATTACCTAAGATGAAAGATAAGGAGAGAATCTTAAAAGCAGCAAGAGAAAAGGAGACAGTAGCCTACAAAGGAGTGCCCATAAGACTGTCAGCTGATTTCTCAAAATAAACTTTGCAGGCAAGAAGGGGCTGGAAAGAAGTATTCCAAGCCATGAAAGGCAAGGACCTACATCCAAGATTACTCCATCCAGCAAAGCTATCATTTAGAATTGGGGGGCAAATAAAGTACTTCCCAGATAAGGTCACGTTCAAGTTCATCCTCATCAAGCCCTTATTATATGAAATGTTAAAGGGGCTTATCTAAGAAAAAGAAGATAAAAAATATGAACAGTAAAATGACAACAAACTCACAGTTATTAACAACTGAACCTAAAACAAAAACAAAAACAAACTAAGCAAACAACTAGAACAGGAAGAGAATTACAGAAATGGAGATCACATGAAGGGTTCTCATCAGGGGAGTGGGTGGGGAGAGAGGGGGAAAAGGTACAGGGAATAAGAAATATAAATGGCAGGTAGAAGATAGACAGGGGGAGGTTAAGAACAGTATAGGAAATGTAGAAGCCAAAGAACTTATATATATGTCCCATGGATATGAACTAAAGAGGGGGAATGTGGGTGGGAGGGGGTGTACAGGGCCGAGGGGAATGAAGGGGAGAAAATGGGACAACTGTAATAGCATAATCAATAAAATATATTAAAAAAATAAAAATTTGAAACAAAAATAAATAAATAAATATAAAGTCCATGTATAAAGTGTCCGTGATTCAGTCCCCATGTTTCTGGGTCATGTGGAGTGAACTCATCTACATGTTATTCTTTGAGAGCTATTGATGTTCAAAGTTCCCTGTAAGCCTGGTTCTTTACTTAAGTCTTTTCTTTTATTGCGGAGGTGGGTGGGTGCAGAAATAAGAAGGTTTTTTTTAAATAAGAAAATACATATTTGAATGCCAGAGAATTAAATTTTTTTTTCAGATAATACCTGCCAAATCTCAGTTAGTTCTAATTCTCTATTTAAAAATATAGAAGAGCAAAGGAGTTGTTCCCAACGCCAACCCTCATAATTGTAAGCTGAAATAAACAAAGAATATCTTGGATCACTTGTGTGAGTGTTCTTATTTTAGTGTAATGTTATGAGGATTTTGGAATGGGAAAGGTGGAAATCAGCATTATTATTATATTTTCTATGAGTCAAGGTAGAGACCTACCGGCTTTGCTCCTTTTATGTTTTATGAGAGGTCCCTGAGTGTGGTATTACATTTGATCACTAAATTATTGCAGCTAACACACAGGTGCTGCTGGTGGCTGGCTGAGTGGGGATGAAGTGCCTGGGCAAGCCTCTGTGGTCTATACCTAAGTGATCCTTAGCTAAAAGGAACAGAGATAGACACTCTAAGGATGGATGCAGAACATGTGGATTATAGTATACACCTTGTTTTGAGGAAGAAGAAAGATGTGATTAATGGCCATTTGGCATTTATAAAATGGTTTTTCTAGTCTTAGCCAATAGCCTGGCCAAGTAGCTCAGCTGGTTGGAACACAGTCCTGTATACCATAAGGTTGTGAGTTCGATCCCTGGTCGGGGCACGAATGGGAAGCAACCGATCCATGTTTCTCTCTCTCTCTCTCTCTCCCTCCCTCCTTCTTCTTCTCTCTCTTTAAAAAAATCAATAAGCATATCCTTAAGTGAGGATTAAGAGAAAAACTGTTCTTCTAAAAACTTAAACTAGTTAGTTAGAGAAACAAGACTTTGAATCTCCGTGCACTTTAGTAAGACATGTTGTCTCCAGAAATGAGTTCAGCAGTCTCCATGTTCTCAACCTGCAGATGCTCAGATGCTTTCTCAGATGCAATTCTCCACACCATTCTGGAAGAACCAATTGTGAGAACCCAGTTTCTCTACATCTTTGCCACTCAAAGCGCGCCAAGCTGTCTAGCAGCAGTGGCATCACTTGGGAGCTTCTTAGAAATTCAGAGAAATAGGCCCACTCAGACCTATGGAATCAGAATCCATTTAAGTAAGATCCCTGTGATTTATACATACATTAAAGTTTGAGAAATACTGTCCTAGAGCAGAGGTGGGCAGACTTTTTCTGCACAGGACCAGATTGTATACATCTCAGGCTTTGCATATACTTAGTCTCTGTTGCAAGTACCCAACCCTGCTACTGTAATACAAAAGCAGCCATAGTAAACACATGGGCAAGGCTGTGCTCCAATAAATATTGTTTAC
Source organism: Macrotus californicus (assembly GCA_007922815.1). Taxonomy (NCBI): domain Eukaryota; kingdom Metazoa; phylum Chordata; class Mammalia; order Chiroptera; family Phyllostomidae; genus Macrotus; species Macrotus californicus. Next base: position 2,851 of record VMDR010008862.1, on the reverse strand, counting down.
AACACCAGGCGGAGGCTGGATTTAGCACGTGGGGCTGAGAGTCACAGCCATATGTTATTACCGTTACAAGCAGAAAACCAAGCTCTGTCCCTTATGTCCTTCTCTGCTTCTTTATACTCCTCTGCCTTTGATCATTCACTTCTCTTCCTAAATATCTCTTCCTTTTCTCTTGATCCCAATCCCCTCATTCATTGCCTGGGAAATCCCTCATGTTTAACTGCTCATTTTAGTATCACTTTAGTATACATTTTAGTATCTCTAGGCTTCCTGTTTGTGCTTCCTCAGAATTAATTGAATCTTCTGGTTGAAAAGCTCTTTACATGAACACCTAATGCAGTGTTTGTACTTACCGTTGATACTCCTTTTCTCTTCCACTAACTTCCAAGCTATTTAAAGTCTCTGTAGGCACTTACTTGTTTACGTGTCTTTCTTGAGAGAAGGTACTATGTTTTATTTCTGTTTGCATATCTGCAGCCCAGCAGTGACACAGTGCATACTGAATAAGTGCTTTTTCATCTCTGATATAAACTGGACTTTCTTTAAGAAAAGTATTTAGAATCAAAGAGGAAAATGGACCTAGAAGAGCTACAGAAACATGGGAGGGTCAGATACTGAAAATACAAAGATTTGGTCTGTTTTCACCTGGAGGGGGAGAAGCTTGGATACAGGGTCTGAAGAACCACAGTGAAGAATGGGAATGAGGAAGGATTTGTGGGGCATCTTGATGACACAGGGAAAGAAGCAGAGCTATAAGAGTCACGGTATGGAAACAAGCCAGGCTCCCAATGCATTAGTGTTTAATAGGGGATTCTCCTAAAAAGGAGATGAAATACATACATCTTGTATCATCCTACTTTCCTCCTTGTACCAAAATATTGGCAGAATTGATAATTAAGACTTTGCTTTATGTACAGGAAATCAGAGAGATAAGTGAAAAGGTAGGGGTATGTGTATGTGTAGGTGTGTCTATGCATGTGTGTGTACCACCCTTTTCTTAATCTTTTTACTACAGAGATTTTCAAACATCCAGTAAAGGTGGAGTTATAGTACAAAAGAACTCCTACATAGCCTTGGTCGGTGTGGCTCAGTTGGTTGGAATATTGTCCCATGAGCAGAAAGGTCGGGGGTTTGATTCCCAGTCAAGGCACATGTCTAGGGCCCTGGTCAGGGGGCATACAGGAGGCAACTGGTCAATGTTTCTCTCTCGTATCGATGTTTCTTTCTCTCTCTCCCCCACTTTCCCTCTCTAAATCAATAAGGATGTCTTCGGGTGAGGATTAAAAAAAATTCCCATGTATCCATCATCTACTTTTAACAATATTTTTCAAGTTTCTTTGTCCATCCCTCTACCAAAAATAAACAAACAAACAAACAAACAAAAACTTTAGGATATTTAAAAACAAGCTATCTTGTCAAATATCACTAATAAATACTGTACTATGCATGTGTAACAGATACAAAGTCTTCTTTTAATGTACCATAGTACCCTATGTATTATGAGGATGGGGTTATGAAGCTTTCATGTACTCAGAGGGGAGACTAAATGTGCTCCAGCATGCAAAGGAAGAGACAGAGAAGGAGAAGAGTGCACATGGGTGTGTGCAAGTGTGCGACTGTGGATGTGCCTGCTGTAGACCCTTCGGATACAGTTCCCGAGGAATCAGGCTCCAGTGTTTTAATCCTCACCCAAGAATATGTTTACTGACTTGAGAGAGAGAGAGAGATACACACATTTCTCTGAAACAAACAGGTCAAAGAGTCCCTTTGAACTGACAAAGCAATGTGTTGTTATACCTACATGCACTGCCACAGTTTCTGACATTTTATTGCAGACAATGTTCATGTTTTCTCTAAGCCAATTAGGGATCGTGGTGATGCATCAGAAGCTTTGGAGTTTTGTTTTACCGTGTCCCTATTCAGCTACAGGGATCATTCAGCCAGCTAATTTGCTTCCCCTCTTTCATTCTAGCCAACAAAATATACTGTTACTAGCACTTTGCCAGGTGCTGTAGGAGCATATAAATTATCAGACAATAAAAGAAGGTCATATAAGGTCATGTCTTATTCAACTTATAACCCTAGCACTGCACCCAAGTTCATCACCTTTACAATGTTGGGGTGGGGGAGGCAAGATATATACAAATGCAGAAACTCTAAAAATAATATGTACTAAGTACTCCAAGAATGAGAAGATGGAGAGAGAAATTCTGACTCAAAGGGATTCATGCAGGTGGTAAAATGTCAGGAATCAAGAGTACAGAGGGCACTGAGGACATGTTAACAAAGGTCCCACGGTCGGCAGGACAGAGGATGGGTTTGCTGCACAGTGAGAAGTCCAGTTTATTTAGAACGTGGGGCAGAGCTGAAGTTCAGGTAGGGTTTCAGGGGTGGGAGATAGAGCTGGATCATCAGATAGAATTGTAGTAAGATCATAATTGTGATACAAAAGTGGAAGGTAGGGCTAAATAAGAAGGTAGGGTCAAGTTCAAGGAGTTCATCATCACCAAGCCCTTATTATATGAAATGTTAAAGGGACTTATCTAAGAAAAAGAAGATAAGAAATAGAAACAGTAAAATAACAACAAACTCAGTTATTAACAGCTGAACCAAAAACAAAAACAAAAACAAAACAAACAAAGCAAACAACTACAACAGGAACAGAATCACAGAAATGGAGATCACATGAAGGGTTATCATCAGGGGAGTGGGTGGGGAGAGAGGGGGAAAAGGTACAGGGAATAAGAAGCGTAAATGGTAGGTAGAAGGTACACAGGGGGAGGTTAAGAATAGTGTAGGAAATGTAGAAGCCAAAGAATTCATATATATGACCCATGGACATGAACTAAAGAGG
>VMDR010008861.1:13616-35285 GCA_007922815.1 Macrotus californicus | reverse complement strand
ATGAGTATATATTAAATTAACAATTGGAGAAAATAAAATGCATCATTTAAAAAATATGAGAGCCTAGAAGTTAATTTATTATAGTCATCTAAGAATTTACAGAAACTTAAAGAATTTTATGGTGTCACTAAACAAGAAAGTTAGATGGAATCTCAGCCATTAACAGCCTGTTTGTCCATCAGTTTGATAGTTTTTCTGATCATTTTGTTGACTTGCAGAAGATTTGAGGTCTTGCTCATCACATTGGACAGTGCATACAAAAGAATAGGGAAACACAGCAAGCTAGGATTTCAGAGTGTACCTGAATCACCACCTAACCAGGAAACCAGGCAGAAAGCAGACAAAATGAGAATTACCAGCTTCATAAGCAGAGAATTAGAGAGAATGAATCCTGGATCCAGGGAGGGAGTAGGGAGTGAGGGGTCCAGGAGTAAGAGACCCTAGTAAAAAGAAGTGATCATCTTATAAGCTAGGACATCTCAAAATGAAATGAATTGGGAAATCCAATGGGAAATCCTCAAGTAAAATGGGAAATCTCATTTTACTTGAGATATAGTAAAATGCACCAGTATGTGTGTTTTTCTGTAAGCTCACTCAGCTGGTTTGTGTTCTTTCCTAGACCTCTATGTGAGATGGGGTTACTTCTGACTTGGTGACTTTGGACAAATCACTTCACCTTCTGGGCTTCTTCCATTGTTTTGAAAATTATCAGCCAGATCATTCCCTAACATATTATGCGATAAGCTCACCGTTTCATCCCCAAAAGCTTTTTTTCCTTATATCACATTGAGGAATGGCTTCTGTGATGAGAAAGCATTCACTCTTCCCTGGAGAAAATGTCTATGTAATAATACTTATTCTGACCATGCTATTCATCTTTATTCAATTTAAAAATGTAAATGCCTCAACTGAAAGTATAGATGTTTGGGCACACACCTTCGGAATACTCAGTTTTTGAAGGATACTGAATTACAGTCATGCGCCACATAAACAAATGGACTGCATGTACAATGTATAGTGGAGCTGAAAAATTCTATCACCCAGTGAAGCTGTAGTTGTTGTAAAGTTGTAGTGGAATGCATTACTCACCTGCTTGTGCTGATGCTGATGCAGACAAACGTACTGTGCTGCCAGTCATACAAAAGTATAGCATAGATAATTGCACATGGTACATAATAGTTGATAATGAAAATAAATGACTATGTCTCTGATTTATGTATTCACTTTACTCTATTTTTTATCATTATATTTTACAGTGCATTTCTTCTACTCATTAAAATAGTTTGCTGTTAAACAGTGTCGTTTTATGCTGGCAGCCATGATACCTTTACAGCATCACTTGATTGCATCATTTTTTCTTGTATTTGATTTACTCTAATGTTGTTTTATAAATTTAATGTAGCCTAAGTTACAGTGTTTATAAAGTCTACAGTGGTGTACAGTAATGTCCTAAGCTTTCACGTTCACTCAGCACTCACTCACTGACTCATCAAGAGCAACTTCAAGTCCTGTAAACTCCCTATATCATATTTTACTGTACTATTTCTATGTTTAGATACACAAATACATTGTGTTACAATTGCCTGTGGTATTCAGTACAGTAACATGCTGCACAGGTTTGTATCCTAGCAGCAGTAAGCTATACCACATACGATGTTTGTGCAATGACGAATTCCCCTCCTGATGCATTTCTCAAATCATATCCTATTGTTAAGCAGCACGTGACTGTACTGCATTTTTGTGACTTCCCTAAATAGCATCCACACCTTGATGGTGTACTCAGTAACAACTCTGCCTGGTGACAGTGGCTGAGTGTTTCCGACAGAAGGTGGCTGGGCTCTACAATGCAGAAGAGAACATCTGAGAATCCCATGGGTGGAGGGGCCAACTGCTCCTGGGACAATGCTCTACCGCTTTTCTCTGTGAATTGCACAAGTGAAAGAAAACCTCTAGCATTTCATAGGATTAGAAGGAAAGATAATTATGGTGACTAAAATAGCACAAGGCTGACCTGACGATTTGGAAGATGGTGCCCATTCAATGTGAAAAGGAGGTAAAAGACACTGGCTAGAAAGAGTAGCGAGGTAGTTTCCTTGAAAGACCTGAAAATGAGCAGCAGGGAAGATAAAAGGATAGCGGCTGTGCACAATAGCATATTCTTCTCTAAACCACCTAATTCTCCTGCTCTGTATTCATCACTGTCAGGCTCTGCTGAGCCCTCAATGAGGGCTTTATGTTGAGCCTCATTATCTGCTCAAAGATAGTGGGAACGCCATGCAAATGAAGCCAAGCCCACAGATAGGCTGTTAAAATACTGCAATTTGTCAGCATTTAGATAAACAAATGAAGGGCATACTGTGTGTGGGAGGTAGACCCCTGGGAGGATTCTGAGTATTTTGACACTTGTTGTGAGAAATATCTTTAAAGCCCTCACACTGGCTCCCTCCTTATCATTTAAAGGGAGGAAAAAGAGTTGCTAATTTACTTACTGACTAAGATAGTTGGGAGGCTGGGGGAATCTCTGCTTTCACGCATTGGTACTTAAGTTGTTGATTAATGTCCTTCTCATTAGGCTCAGCTTTCCTTTCTGTCTGATGCTCAAACAACCTTTAGGAGGAGGGACCTTTTCAGCCTCTAAGAGCAGTTGAAGGGAGAAAGCACACACATGCACGCACACCAGCTAGCAAACCTTTTAGTAAAGTGAAGCTTACGGTCAACCATAGGAATGTGGAATCATTCTCATGTCAAGAACGTGGTGAAGTAAAGGAGTAAAAACTCCTGTCTTCCAAAGAGCGTTGCTTTGATTCTCCCAGGAACTTAGTCTTGTTGATTAAAGAAAAATAAGATGAGCCTTGTTAATTGTTCATAGCTTACAGGCCGTGCCCTTCTGTCAACTGGGAGGGAAAGCATGTCAAAGCAAGGCGGAGAGGAGCACACAAAGCTGCTTTTGGTGATCTAGTCTATTCTCCAGTTTCTTAAAGGACTTTTAACGATGCACTGGTGACAGCACCTTAGAAATCAGAGCAAATCAATTGTAGTACATTTTCAAAAGCAAGATTATGCAACAATGGGCTCTCCAACCCCTCTCTGAACACGCCTGGCCACTAGGCCACCTGTCTAAGCTTATCCACAGCTGTTGCCCAGCCTAAAGCTGTCACGGTGCATACCCACCCCACCCTACCCCCAGAACCAGGACTTGGTGGCATGAGCTGCCCATCCATCTCAATCCCTCCCACAAGACAAGAGTCACTAAAATCTCATTTGTGCCTCTCTGCTACTCGGGCCTCCACACAAACCTTTCTGTTCTTTGAGCAGAATGATGTGGACTTAATTAAGTGTGGTAACTTATGTGTAAAGCTGTATTGATGGAGGAAATGTGGTACAGATGTGGTGTGAAATGATGGTGAATTACTCTTGTGAAGAATACAAATCAGGGTGAGTGCCCATTATCTGAGACCAAAAGAAGTTACTAGGCACTCAATTATCGCTGCCTTTGTTACCTCAGCACACCAGATGGTTACAACACTGGAGAGTTTTCTATTATCATAACATTTTCCTAGAGTGCCTTTTCTTCTTCTCCAATTCCCCATAAGATGGTTACCTTCTTATGAGGAGCTGATTGTTAGGAAGGGTGCTGGAGGGTCACACACAGATTCTGTGGGGAGCAGCAGAGAAGGGGGCAGCGGGCAGGATCTTTAGCACTAGAGCCTGTTGATAGACTCTGCTGTGATTCAGGCCACCCCATAATCACTCATGTGCAATGCCTGCTTGGTCCCCTCCTCCCTTAGAATTCACTCCTCCCCTTTTGCACCCGAACCCTGAAGACACAGTGTTTGAGTGTGACCGGCTGCTTTGCCTTCTGTCAAAGCATTTCCAGCCAAGTGAGCAGTTTTTCTTTTAAGGAACTGAGCGGCCCTCAACAAAATTAATTCCTGCTCATTGACAGCACTGAGGCGTCAGGTGAGGACAAAAGTGAACGCCCTTGTGAATACAGGGCTAGTCATTAACTCGGGGCACCCAACTCTGTCATCTGCCCGTCCCTCCCTGGCTCCAGGGAGGGGGGAAAAACAACACTGTTATGGCGGTAAATAAATAAAACTCCACACCGTGAAGACCTCTGAAGTGGCAAACCCAGACTTAAGGCTCACGGAGCTTGAGATGATAGGAGTAACCCTAGGCCATGTAGGATCTTCCTTACAAAACAAAGACAAAATGGTGACATACGGAAAACACAGGCTGCTTTTTTGCTCATTGTTGGATGTTCATTTGGAAAAAACAATGGATTTCCAGGGGATTCCAGGTGATGCTTCCAGATATGGTTTCCAGATTGATTGACTCTAGAACTTAAAGGAGGATGGGAATGTAATCTCACCATCTCTTTCCCCACCAGCCTGTGCCCTGGGCTTCCACTGTCTCTCTCCCATTCCTTCAAAATGCTCCTACTCTCTGCAGAGTTATAATATTGTAAGATTACATATTCTTTGCTTAATGTGTAAAGGACCCAACAGGCCTCTCCCCGAAGTTAACTGTTGTTATGGCTGCCTCTGTTTGCTAAACATAATGACAGAGCTATGAGGAGTAATGCCTTTATGACTTTCCTGCTTAAAACAAAAGCACAGCGCTAGTGGTGTCTGCTTGAAACATGATCATGTGGTTTTCAAGGCTGGCACCCACATCCTACTTTGGGGTTAGCCAAATAAAACTATATTTTGGTTTGGTGTTGCTAGCACTGAGGAAATGATGGGTATGATATCTGGTTCAGAGTTTGTGTTTACTTAAACTGCGGCCACCGTGAGACACACGTCCATTTTCCGTGACTGAACAAAAGCCTTCCCTTCCTCCCCCTCCCCTACTGTTTCCAAAGGCAACATTCGACCCTCGCTTCCTTTTAAGTGTTTTCCTATTTAAAGCTAAAAACTCCATGACAGTGGCTCATCAAAAGAGAAATCAAAATGATGTCAAGTTATAGCCTAGAAAGTCAGCACTGAGCACCAAAGGCTATTTATTATTCACAAACACATGAAGCCACTGACATGCATTGCATAGATCCAATTTCAGCCTTGTCTTTCCTTTAATAAACGAAACAAGCTGTGCTAGCAAATGAATAATCAAGTGGTGATAATGTCTGGTTTTATAAACATGCAGCAGAAAGATCCATTTTTCTGTAACAACAACAACCACCAAAAAGAGCTCATCAGAAATCCACAAACCTGATTTTGGCTGCAACTAGAAAAAAAAAATGTATGTGCATGATCTCAGACCCAGTTACCACATTTTTATAATCACATGCTTCTTTCACTTAGAGGAGTCTAAATGTCTTTGAGTATCTTTTGTGGGACATGTACCCAATCACCCTGCATAATCTATCAAAGAATGGGAGAAGTTAGTCCAAAAAAGATAAAGGTAATTAAAGACTGCATTGATGACTATTGCTAGATAAATTTTTGAAATTGAAGTCTGAGATAAATGGCATTATGTTCTCTATTGTAGCTATAGACTTTATTGTATATAAAAGATTTTCAAAACTAACAATAAAAGAAGAATGTTTTCTGTCACGGGACAAGCCCACGATTTCCACTTTTCAACAGGTGGTTATTATCTTGGGTATCATCTTTTTTTTTTCATTTTCTAAAATCATTAATGGATAAAACAAGAGAACTGTTTGCTGCCAACACAAGCTTGTAACAAAGATCCAGAGGTCTAGAATTGTAGCAAAGCCATCATGTAGCAACAGCTCAGTGAAGAGTGTCAGCCGAGGCTACAGGATGAAAAGACCACAAAAACTATCAAGAAGTCAACTAAGAGTTCTCAAACACACTCCTTACATTTTAAACTTTTGAGCCATTTGTGATTCAAGGAAAAAAACTTCTAAATATCTCCATAGCATCAGTGATAAATTAGACTATTGTTCGGAGATACTCACTTTCTTTTTCTACTTCCATGGGAATACAGACAATCTCTGGTTTACAATGGTTTGACTTAAGATTTTTTGACTTTATAATGGTGTAAAAGTAATACACATTCAGTAGAAACATACTTCAAATTTCGATTTTTGACCTCTTCCCAGGATAGCAATATGTGGTGAGATACTTTCTCGTGATGTTGGGCAGCAGCAGTCAGATACAGCTCCCAGACAATCACATAATCATGAAGATAACCAATGCCCTAAAGTGTAGTATTAAATGTAGTTTCAGCTTGTGATATTTCCAACTTTCTGTGGGTTTGGGGACATAACCCTTTCACAAGTCAAAGAGCATTTATAATAGAGTCCATTGCTCCACTGATGCAGGTTTTATGTGATTTACTTTGGGGAAGAGAATGTTAAAAGACATGACACAGCGAAGGCTTGAAATGTGCATGCATGTTTCCCCTTGTTTATTTGTGCCTCAAAATCATGAGCAATGCACACCCATGGTTGTTTCTAGTCCCTGGAAGAGAAGAGACACATGAAACAAAGCTGAGTTGCACCAACCAAGTCCAGGCTTAGATCAGCCAAGTCCCAGCCAACCCTAACCATGTAAAGGAGCCAAACTAGTATGTGTAGAGCTTCCCTGCTGAACTCAGCCAACCTGAAGACACATGAATAATAAATTCTAATTTTGGGGGGGTCACTAAGATTTTGTAGTTATCTGTTACACAGATTATTTCAGCAATATGTAACTGATATATGCTCTTAGAAATGTTCTTATTAGACTGAACACTTTACTGCTGTAGTTCTTAACCTTAGCTTAACAGAGATTCTGTCTTAAGTGATTTAATTGATCTAATTAGTCTCCCAAAATTCATGTTTTAAAAAGTCCTCAAGTGATTCTAATCCACAGCCAGAGTTGAGAGTCACTGAAACATACGAGGAAGTAACTATATACAAGGAGATGTCAAAGGCAGTGGGATGGTCCTGAATGCAAAGGTAGAAATTGGGGCTAACAAATTCATGGAAGAAAGAAGATAATCCACATTATTTTCCCAGAGTGGACTTCAGCCTTGGCTATACACTGGAATTATGTGAAGAGATTCTAAAAATGCTAAATATTGGGGCTCAGAGATTGTGATTTAATGGTCTGCACTGCATCTTGAACATCAATTTTATTTGAAGTTCCTCAAGTGATTCTAGTGTGCAGCCAAGGTTGAATTATTATAATAGGTGGAGCAAATTGTTTTTAGAAAAATTTAGGTAGTGGAGATCCACTCATGAGGTCTGGATTTCAAGGCAAGGTTCTAGTATAAGAGCAGCTAACATACAAAGAAATGTCCACAGTCCAAAAAAAAAGCAAAGTTCATAGTGACGAATAGAGCTAGACTGCTCATTTCTTTGTACATAAACTGAAGTATAATAAGAAAAGATAGCGTTCTTACTAAAATTGTAGCACAAGTCAGTATTGGAAAAGAAAGAAAATGTAGTAGAGACTGCAAGTTACAGACCTAAGGCAATTTGGGGGAATTTTGCTGAAAATGGGATTGTTCTAAGCATTTGATTCTGGGTTGAAATTACTGGTAAGGGTTTAGGTAAGGATTGGCAACTCCTATATGTTACAGAGGTTAATTTCAGTAGTACAAGTGAATCCACTAAGGGAAAATGGCATTGTGGGGATTTTGGCATCCTGGGGGCACATTCTTAGTAACAGGCATGGCCCAGGCCTAGGCAATTCTTGTCATCAGGACAATTTTTTAAAAAGAAGCTGAGAATCTGGAATTTTCCTAAAATCACTGAGTTTTTAAGTACTGGCGATGAAAAAAATGCGTTATAAATATTGCCAAGGTTAATTAAAAATGATTTTGAAATAAATTTGTGCTACCAGCTACCAGTTTATGATCTCAGGGTTACATGGTTCCAGCTGTTCAATGCAATTTTTATTTCAACCATGCCCTCTCACCACAGTGGCCCACGCAAGTCAGAAGTGAAAACACTAAGCGAAGGGGCATTCACAGAGCCCAGCATTAGTGCTTGAATAAGTCTTGTGTCCTGTCAGAATCCATGCAATACCAGGGAGAAGTCCTGTGGAAACCTCTCAAGATGTGTGGTCTTAAAGCAGAGAAAGACTGTAGTGTGAGTTTAGCTCTAGCACAGGGCTTCACTACCCTTCTACGTGTTAAAAATGTCTCCTGTGCATTGACATGCTCCTATTTAATACATTGGACTGCTTTCAGTTTGTTATGATTAAGAATACCAACACTGGTTTTTTTTATCTAAAGCTTGGAAAAGTACGGTATGTATGTAACGACCTTATATTTTGAGCCAAAAATCAGAATACATGGTCAACAAGAGATTTCTTACATCATTTCTGAATGTGAGAAATAGTCTGGGGGAGCTCATCTGAATGTCAACGATTTGGTGATTCTGGGATGGTTTTATAGGAATGGCAGAGTTATTTAAAATCCAGGACCATGGTGGCCATACGCATTATGTGCTCACAGGGAATTTATACATTAGGTACAAATATTTTGTAGAAATTATTTTTCCCATTTCCCTCTGTGAAATGCTTTTTCTCCTCCATTTTTCAGATATAGGGGCTGATTTTCCTTATAAAGTTCAGTTTTCTTCTTCTTTATCTATCTTCTCATTTTCCATCTAGATCATCAAACTGTGTGTTTCCTTCTTTAAAACTATAATCATTGCCCTCAGAGGAACAGAAACTTTTGTTAGAGAAAATGCTTATCCAACCAGGCAGATAAAGGGTATTGGCTCCTGATAAAGTAGGGTGGAAAGGGTTAAGCCACATTCCTCTTAAATTCCCATGCCTCTGATCCCTCATTCTTTTTCCATCCAGAGTCTCCTGATTGGGACTCCAGAGCATCTTGATGTTAGGAGATTAGAGCCACTAACTCCAGGCTTCAGGAATTGCCTAGATTTTTATTTTCTTTTAGGAACCCAAAGGTATGCACACATCCCAAATCTGACCATTGACAAATTCAAAACTAACCACCACTTTGTAATTCCTCTTATGTCGTCATTCTGCAAATATTAATGATGTGCCTATTATATGATAGGCACTATGCTGGACAGTAAACATATCATGGTGGGAAAACTACATATGGCTTCTCTGTTTATAAAACTTGCAGGCTACATGAACAGCAAATATTAGTAAATAATTAATAAATGAAAAACAATAAATAAGAATTAATAAATACTAACATAAATAATTATAAAATTGCTTTCAAATTAAGTGCTGAAAGGAGAGGGGCTAAGAGATTTGATCTGGTCAGGAAAGTAAGGAAATTTTTCATTGAGGATACAACCACTAAACTGAAATTTGAGGGACAAATAAGAACCTTAGTAGGTAAGGAGGAGGAAGAATGGAACACCACATAGAAGACTTTGGGATGAGGAGAAGCACTAGGGAACAGGCAAAAAGATCTATTGGTATGGCTGGTCCATGTGGAGGGAAAAAGAATTCAGTGTCCTATGAGCCCTAGGGGGTGGGTTGAGACAAGCCAGAGAAGTGCTCTGTAGGCTGTTAAAATTTGCCCCAAAACAAATGGAAAGCCATGTAAGAGTTCCAAGCTAGTGGTGATGGGCCTATTCTGTACTACCCTGAGAGGGTAGGTTGAATGGCAGGTTTAAAGTGATTGTGGGTAGAACCATTTGGAGGAGTTTTCAGTTTTTCAAAGAAAATTAAAAAATAGTTTAGAGAAATGGTTATAGTTTTTTAAAAATGAACCAAATTGAGATATATTAGCAAATAAAATTGGGGTTGGTTTGAAGAGGGGATCAGAAACAGAAAGCTCAAGGGTGATTTGCATAATGGGATGAATGTTGCTATCTTGATCTGGGAAGTGAAACCCAGTGGAAGATCAGATAATTAGATCATGAGCTTAATTCTGGACCTGTTGGATTCAGGATGTCTTTGAGGAATTTAACAGAAGTTAGCAAGTGGGTGGATGTCCAAAAGTTTAAGAATATGAACTGGAAATTAGACTTCAGCAAATATAGTGGGTAATTGAAGGAGTGTAGCTGAGATCCTCTAAAAATATTATGGAATAAATGAAGAGAGATAGGACTGTTTCTTGGAACAACTAACTTTTAGTGATGGGGAGAACAAGAGCTTCCCATACTGAAGGTACAGGAAGGGTTCAATGAAGACAGGAAGAGAACTAGAATATTGTGTGATGGAAGCCATAGGAGCCATAGTGTGACAAAAAGAAAAGAGGGGACACTAGTGTCAAACATTGCTGAGAAGAGAGAGAACAATTTTGAAATATACTTTGGATTTATTGATGAGGTCTTTGGTTACACTAACAAGAATTCTGTAGAATATTTGGGCTATTCACATATTGGAAAGAATTGACAATTTTTTTTCTGTATATATTCCAGTCCCACTTCTCACATAAACACTGGGGAAGTCATTTAAAACACAAGTATCTAGTCTGATTCTTTAGTAAATAGATATTGGAATCAAAGATCAATATAATTTGGCCATCTCCAACTACCCTCTGATTCTATTCTTTGTACCACCACCTCTCTGCACTGTGTTAGGCTGCAATATTCACTTTAAAAAAATTATTTTTATGTGAGAAATAAAGTGAAGGAGATAATAGACTTGGTTTTATTTTTATATAACCAAATTGTCTTAAAGTGATATTAAAACTTGGAATGCCAGCTTTAGCAAATGCCGAAAGACACGTAGTTCTCCTTGGTTTGTTAGTGTGCTTTCAAAAATATCTCTGTTATCAAAGAGAAAGAGAAATAATTGGAATTTGTGTTGAAGGCAGTCCAGTGAGTGAGTAAAACAAATAGTACAAAAATCTGAAACATCAGTATTAGAAATTGGTGATTTATATAGATAAGAAGCTGATCCAATGCCAAAGCTATTATTTTCCAACTAATAACCAAAGCCTACAAATTTCTATTTTCTTTTAGATATATTTATCTATGAGTATTATTTAATCCATGCACACTTAAATCATTAAATTAATTTAAGGAAGGTCTTTTGGTGGTCCAAGTATATTTTGAGCAATTTAGAGAAAAATGTTTTGTCTTTCTATATATGGGAAGCATCATTTTGCCAAAAGCAATTGAATCAAAATGAAAATATTTGAGACTTTCAAAAAGTATATTTAAAAGCTTTCCAGTGGAATACAGATTTTGGAGCGTGCATGTGTTCATTGCTGACATCTAATGTAATACCAGAAAAAAAGGATTCTTGGAGATACCCAGTCAGGGTCTGTTTAGCTCAAAGAACGTCTCGTCTTGGTGTGTCCATCGTAAGTCATGTACTCACTCAATGAGAATATACGTTGAGTATGCACATAGTTCCACATACTGTTCTGGATATTAGACAACAGTAGTGAATTTGTGGACAAATCCCTGCCATCACTGAGTTTATATTGTAAGGGAGAAGTAATAAACAAATGCATAGTGAGAAGTTTTACAAAGTAAACTACAGTCAGTGAGAGAAAGAAGAGAAACGGTGGCTGGTATTGCAGACAAGTTGGTAAAGAGAGTTCTCCATGAGGAAGTTATGTGGAGGCCTGAAAAACCTAAAGGAGCAAGTTTTTATAATTATGAGAGCAAAAGAGCATTTTATATATAAAGTACAAAAGCCCTGAAGCATACATGGTGTGTGCCCCACAAAGCAGAGTCCTGCCAGCTCCATATTCCTCCAAACCTTGAGGACACGGAGAATGTGTTTACTCCACTGACTCCCTGAAGGTGCTCTCATCAGTTTTAGCATCCAAAGAAGAAAAATCTGTTTTCTATTATTGTCTTGTCTTGGTGAGTTTAGTTTGCAAATTTTCTGTGGTTTCATTAAACTGAACCAGAAGGGGTCTCTGAATAAATCTCTTGCTTTGGGAAACTGAATTAGAAACTAGCTCGATGTTTGGCTCCTTGGGGTACAGCCAACCTCCCCAGCTCACCTCTGGCGAGACTGACTCTATTGTCTTCCCTCACTGAAGGCAGACCTAGGAACCTACTATTTCCAGAGGCACATTGATAGGGCTCAACCCAAGGAACACAGGTAGTCTGGCCAGGCAGACCAAGCAAGGTGCATGCATTTTCTCATCAAACCCAAAGGCCTCGATAAAAGCCACAACATGCAGGCAGGGACAAGAGATTTTTGGCATATTGACATCTGTGTGTCAGGGATGGTTTGCCCATTCCTCCACAGGTTCATGTGAACTGGTGGTACAGCTTTAGGGAGCCTTCTTTGGATTTTAAACCTTGAAAGAGGGACCTTATTGTCACATTTGAGTAAATTGATTTGCATCCCCATTGTAGAGGAAGATACAGAGGCATTCTTTCAATATAATTTTATATTCCCTGCTCTAAAGACCCAACTAGCTGCCCTGAACTACCTTCTACCCAATGCTATGCTGTATATAGCCCATACATTATTTAAAATTTTTTAAAAAAGCATTGATTGCAAAGTTGAGAGCATTCCCATCAAATCTAGGTTTCTGCATGCTCTTGAAAAACTCTGATAGTAACAGAACCACAATCCCTTATGGCAACAATTGGAACTTAACATCTGATTTCCTTGTCTGGGGTATATGCCCTCCATTGCACCCTAATCCTCATTACACCCTATCATATCTCAACTGCTCACATCACTTAGTTTATTTCCTATTCAGCCTCTGTAGGTATCAATTCTTATGGCATCTCCTTTAATTCATTATCATATTCTTGTCACCCGGCTCCTTTCCTCCAATGTTGAGCACAGCAAAGAGAATGATATCCTTATGGTGTCATCCAGTGCCCACTAAAATCTGGTACCTTAACTTGAAAGTGAGGCACTGACTTCCTTGTTTCTTCATTCTAACAATATAGTAATTTTTTTGAGTGTCATAAATTTACAAATAAAAATATGGAACGCTTCACAAATTTGCGTGTCATCCTTGCGCAGGGGCCATGCTAATCTTCTCTGTATCGTTCCAATTTTAGTATATGTGCTGCCGAAGCGAGCACATAACAATATAGTAATTTGAAAGAATTATGATAGGCATAAAAGCAATAAGCAATAGGAGAAAATGTTAGATTGTGTGGATCTAAATGGGGAGACTATTCTAGGAAAGAGAGCAGGTGGGGCTTTCTCAATATCTGAGGTTCTAAAAGAAGGCACTTATTTTCATGTATACTCAAGATAATGAATTTTAAAGCTATTTTTGCAAAAAGAAATGTTCAGACAAAGGGTTCAACCACTTCTGATATTCCTAGACTTTAAGCTCTTGAGTTCAATAGACAGATGTCTTTGGTTTAATAGTGTTTCCCTAGTTGTAAGTCCATGGCACTTGTAGACACTTTGTAGACATGTTTCTGAAGGAATAAAAGTCACAGTGCCATCATGAGTGAGCTCTCCTTGCAACATACGTCCCCAGCCAGGTCAGCCTAGAGGATCCCCAGACACTGAGTCAGACCACACCTTACAACTTCTTGAGTGGCTACAGAAATTCCATTTGGATTGAAGTTGCCCAAAAGGGCTATGGCACACAGAGGAGAAGAAAGATTTTTACAATAGAGGCCAACTATTCATGCATCAAAACACCATTGCTCTCTTGTTCAGCCTGACATCTTTCATTAATTAGTTATTCCTGTATTTGTTTCCTAAGGCTGATGAACAGCTGGCTTGTACTTGAAGTTACAAAAAGAGCTGGGCTTAAGAGTACATTTTAGTATCCACCACTTCATCTAATAGCTCTGGGACATATTTCAAACATCTTGTTATGAGCTTGCCTATATTATTACCGTCTGTGACCTTCCCTTTAGTAGCTGCCAGCACTGATGGGAACTCATCTGCTTCTTTCTGAGCAGGATTATGGGAGGAAGGAAGTTGGGGAGATGTGAACAAGATCTCAATCTGGTGCACACTTTGAAGAATACCCAAAGCTTCTTTGAAAATGTAAGCCATGGAGGGAATTTAGGATAGAAATTTTGTTACTTTTTTTCCTATATTTCTTCCTTCCACCTTTAAGCAGGTAGCTATGCTGTGTAGTTGTGTGCTTCAACAGTTTTTGGCAGGCTGAAAGCAGAATCTACAGGAAGATCATGGTTCTTCTTGTCTTTGAGCTTGGTGTTCCAGGTAGAGAGGGACAGAAGGGGGTTCAGGTCTTTCAGAATGATAGGGTTCAGAATTGCTACATTGTCACTTCCACTGTATTTTATTTGTTAAAAAAAACAGCCCAGATATTTAAATAGACCTAGCCTTTTCACTAGAGCATTGTAAATGACATGAACACAAGGTGGTTTGGAATATTCAGGCCATTTTTGCATTCGGTTTATTACATGGAGTTTTTGGAAATTTGTTGAGTCCAGAACATTTGTATCAGATTGACAACAAGTACCACTTGCTTTAATTATTTCTAATTAATGGTTATAAATTAGAGTATGATAATGCCAAATTAAACACAAATATCTTGTGGACAAGATATTTTTTTTAATTCCTTCACAAATTTCAGAACTTAACATTATCCTAATCATTTTCTTGGTAATTCTCTTTATTTGATTAGAGATAGAAAAGTGATACCCACAAATCCAGTACATTATGTGTCCAGACACACTATATTTCTAGAATTTAGAATTACCACTTTTTTTTGGCTTCTTGGTACTTGGGCTTAAGAAATATGCTGCCTGGGTTCTTGGACTTAAGAAACCGTAAATGGACTCATAGATACAGAGAACAAACTGATGGCTGCCAGGTGGGAAAGGGGTTTGTGGGCTGGGTTAAAAAGGTGAAGGAATTAAGAAATACAAATTGGTAGTTGCAAAATAGTCACAGAAATATTAAATACAGCATAGGGAACATAGTCAATAATATGGCAATACCCCTCAACCAACTAGCTCACACCGGTCAGGCCTCCACTCAGGTGTATGTGCCAACTCCCGCTCCAGCCACATGCAACTGTGCAGCCTTGCAGTGACCTACATGGATGCGGGACGCCGATGTCGGTCTCATTCCCAGTGTCTGATAGAGAAAAGGGCAAAGTTGCTAAGGCCAGATGTGGTGTGCTTCCAGGGGGCCTGACTCAAAAAAAATCACTAGATAGATATGTAGGTAACCACAGCTCACCTCCTGGCTCACCTCACACAACAACAGCAAAAATTACAACTAAACTACAAGACAACTATGACCCAGAATTGTCAGAAAATTGAGCTATATGGAAATCCAACAACTAAGAAATTAAAGAAATCTTACCCATCCAAACAGGAAGAGGGAAGGACACACAAAGACACACAGACTTGTAGATGCACAGACAAGGAGACATGGAATGGGTGGTCGCATGCCCATGGTAGTAGATATAAATCAGAAGGGATACCTCAGGAATGAGGGATCAGACCACCCAGCCCAGGCTTCCAGTGCCAAGAAGATAAGTCCCCATAATTTCTGGTTGTAAAAACTAGTGGGGGTTGGGACAGGAGAAGAAACTGTAGTATTCTCAGGTGTCTTTTCTTAAAGGGCCCGGTAGGGACTTAGGCCTTAACATGGACTCACTCCCTTGGGACTCCAGCACCACAGCAGCAGCTGGAAGGGCACCAGTGGCATATGAGGATAAACTAAAGTATGTGGCACCAGGGCAAGTGCCAGGGGACAGCTTCCTCCCAGATAAAATTCCAGAGGCCAGGCGGCAGCCATTGTCTTTTTTCTGAGCCTCCCCCACACAGACCCACAGAGCAGTGACACCATATCTGAGACTCCATCAACTTTGTTCACACAGGTTGCCCTGCCCTTGTAATTATCTAAGGCTCTACCCCATCCAAGTTACAGGTGTGCTTTTCTACAATAGGCCATGCTACTAAGACAGGGAGTCAAAGCAGTTCTACCTAATACATAGAAACAAACACAGGGAAGCTGCCAAAATGAGGAGACAAGGAAACATGGCCCAAGTGAAAGAACAGATCAACACTCCAGAAAAAGAACTAAACAAAATGGAGATAAACAACCTATCAGATGCAGAGTTCAAAATACTGGTTATTAGGGTGCTCAAGGAACTCATTGGGTACTTAAAGAGCATAGCAAAGACCCAGGCAGAAGTAAAGGTTACCCTAAGTGAAATAAAGAAAAATTTATAGGGAATCAACAGTGGAGTGCGTGAAGCTGAGAATCAAATCAATGATTTGGAACATAGGAAGGCAAAAAAAACATTCAATCAAAATAGCAAGAAGGAAAAAGAATCCCTACCACCCCCAAAATAAAGAGAATAGGGTAAGCAGGCTCTGGGACAACTTTAAAAACACCAACATTTACATCATTGGGGTGCCAGAAGACAAAGAGAAAGAGCAAGAAATTGAAAACTTATTTGAAAAAATAATGAAAGAAAACTTCCCTAATTTGGTGAAGGAAATAGACATGTAAGTCCAGGACAGAGAATCCCAAACAAGATGGACACAAAGAGGACCACACCAAGACACATCATAATGAAAATGTCAAAGGTTAAAGATAAAGAGATAATCTTAAAAGCTGGAAGAGAAAAGCAGATAGTTACCTACAAAGGAGTTTCCATATGACTGTCAGCTGATTTCTCAAAAGAAACTTTGTAGGCTAGAAGGGGCTGGCAAGACGTATTCAAAGAGGAAAGCAAGGACGTACAACCTAGATTACTCTATCCGGAAAGCTATCATTTAGAATGGGAGAGCAGACACAGTGCTTCCCAGACAAGGTAGAGCTAAAGGAGTTCATCATCACCAAGCTGTTACAGAATCCCGCTAATGGTGTTCTGGAAGAGCTGTGGGGTTCAATTGCCTGTGCCAAGAAGCATGATTCCCAGTGCAAGAATTTGGTGAACAAGGAAAGAGGTTGTTTATTTAAAGGTTATATAGATTTAGAATAATGGCAGATTTCTGCCATTAAGTCCCACTCCCTTTAAAACCACCCCAAAACACATAGTCCTGCCTCCCTTTGCCAAACCAGGCCAGTTTCAGAATATGCCAGTCAGAGGTACTATCTTTCCAAAAAGCAGAAGTCTGCAGCTCAGTATTCCCAGTCACAGTTCAGCTCCAAACATCTCTCACGAATCTGTGTGGCTAGGCAGGTCCCGAGCACTGCCAGCTCTGCCGTCTTCTCCAGGCAGACTTTCCGATCTCGTGGCAGACTTATTGACTTTCAGACCTACTAGTGGACCTCCACTCTCACTGCAGATCTCATGGCTCTCTGTCCTCCAGACCTTCAACCTGTCCTAATTTAAATGTTTGGTCTGGAACTTCCTATGTGATCTCATATCTGGCCCTTTCTATGATGTGTTTGTGTCCTCCATTTTTGTCAGTTTCCCAGTGTCTTTTACACTTTTTCAGCTACCATTTTTAGTCAGGACAAGAGTTCCCAGTGACACAGGGACATCTAGGGTGGGCACCTGTCCCCTGCCTCCCATGCAGGTGCTGTATGAACTCCCCCCGGCTATGTAACAAGTCACTGAACATTCTGAGTCATGTACACAATTCACCCAGTGTGGTAGCCCTCTTCCCTTCAGGAAAGCACAGTTATTAACTTGCCTTTTGTTATGCAATGTATGTTAAATGCTGTACCATCCACTCTGTGGGCAGCCCTCTCCACCCCAATCCCACCTAAAGGCAGCATTGTGGGGGTGTTGCCCTGTTATCAGGGGTTTTATACTCTGTACTCCATTACAAAGCCATTATTTTATGAAATGTTAAAGGAGCTTATTGAAGAAAAAGAAGATGAAAACTGTGAACATTAAAATGGCAATAAATTCACAACTATCAACAATTGAGTCTAAATAGACAAACTAAGCAAACAGAACAGAAACAGAATCCTAGATATGGAGATCATTTGAAGGGTTATCAGTTGGGAGGGGGAAGGGAGAGAAAGGGGAAAAAGATGTATGGATTAAGAAGTACAAATTGGTAGGTATAGAATAGACAGGGGGATGTTAAGAATAGTATATGAAATGGAGTAACCAATGAGCTTATATGCATGACCCCTGGATATGAACTAAGGCGGGGGATTGCTGGAGGGAATGGGGGGTACCGGGTGGAGGGGGCAAAAGGGGAAAATTGTGACAGCTGTAATAGCATAATCAATAAACTATATTTTAAAAAAGAAAAAGGAGAAAAACTAAAAAATAATATTGTAATAACTATGCATATTGTCAGGTGGGTACTAGACTTACTGGGGGGGGTCACTTCATAAGTTATAGAAATGCCTAACCACTATGCTGTACACCTGAAACTAATATGTTCAATCAACTATAATTGAAAAATAAAAACATTTAAAAAAGAAACCATGACCTTATGAAAAAATTTTGCCATGTAAAACTCAGCAATACATTTGTTTATAATTTTCTTTAAAACAATCTCAATCTCTGTGTCCCTATCCTGCTGAGCTGTTGAAATTCAATCACAGCTATTTTGGGGGCTCTGATACCCTCCTGTGGGAACTCAAACATCTGTGGAAAGTAAAGGAAAGTTCTCTGGGCTCTACTTTGTCACAATTCAAGTCCATATGGTCCCTTGGAGTTGAGCAGAGTTCAGTTTCTGAGCCAGATATGGAGAGTGCATATCTTCAGGAGGTCCAGCCCTCTTGAGCTCTCTCCGGGAGCAGTACCACCACCATGAGAACCAGCCTGGGCGAGCCTGCTGAAGGATGAGAGAGCAGGGGAAGCAGAGCTGAGTCTTCTCTAGTAGGCCACCCTAGACCTGCCGGCACCCAGCCCACTGCCTGCGGGAGTCCCACTGCTATCATCCTAGCCAGGCCCAAGTCAGCAGAACTTCCCAGCCCCTGCAGACTTGGGAAAATAATAGATAGTGATTGTTTTAAACCACTAAATCTTATGATAGTTTGTTACACAGGATTACTGTATCAATACATTATTGATATGCTGGGAGAGTCAGCATGTCAGGTTCCTATGAGAGGAGGGGCTTCAAAGATGAGTGAAGAAGGGAGGGCCGAGCAAATGGTTGCTGTCAGGGAAAGAACTTTTTCCAATTTATCAATGATAATCTCAATTTTCTTAGGTATGCCTCATCTTTTCTCAAACACCTTTTCTTGCTTTGCCCAAACTCCCTCTGGGTTCTGAGGAAGTCAGAGCACCTGAAAGTGCTCTGGCCTCCACAAGAACCCTGTGCCTCCCTTTTGATCTCTGCTCCAGCCCTGCTGGGCCAACCTCAGGAGCTCTCTTTCCCTTCATGTACACTCTGGGGATCAGAGCACTAGGACCCTTTGGCAGATTTACACAGTGCTCTCCAGGCCCAGGAATCTCCTTGGGTGCCCAATAAAACAAGGTATTTTTGCTGTTGTGTTATTCCCAGGACCTAGACTTTCATTGTGGAATAAAATTTAGAAATAAAAATAAAACTCTCTTCACTCCTGGGGCTTCCACCCTCTTTGACTATGAGCTGCCCTGCCCTCCTGGTTCTCAGGCTCTTGGGCTGTAACGCTCAGGATTTCCAACTTCCTGTGTCTTTCCAAAACTGATGCCACTTTCCCAGGCACTGGGAATCAAGTTTGAAAGGGTCAGTCCCTGGAATTCCTTGTGGTAAAAGTGGGGAGACAACCACTCCTGTCTGTTAATTGGCACAGGAAATGAGCAAAGTTGAATGTGGTTCCCCTGTGATTAGAAACCTTTTAAAACAACAAGCATGGCTGAATCTTTCCTTAAAAGAGGGGTGGGAGTGGGTTGAGAAACCCGAGAACTAGCTAGGTGATTGAATGAAAAAATTAAATTAAAGTCTTTTTATTTTGTAGAATAAAAAAGAAAAACAAAACAAGGGCAAAACATTCTTAGATGTTTGAGACTCATGGGTCTCCCTCATACTGTTTCTCTCTGGTGTTGCTAAAATAAATCATACAAAATACTAGTTTCCTTTCCCATTCATTTTTTTCCCCTTATGCCTTCATAGCAGTCCTTTTAAGGATCTGAGAGCTTTTGTAAGTCCTGCCTCCTCCTGTCTGGGCTCTCTCTGACAAACGTTGATTTTTAATGATTCCTCCTTCTTAGGTTTCAAAACTTAAAACAACTAATCTGGAGTAAAATTATTTTACGGGGGATGGGGGTGGTTCTTTTGTTTTATTTGAGAGGTCTGAGGAAGAATCTAGAAGACTCACCTGTAATATTATTAAGATATGAAGAAAATAATATGTATACAGAGGCATGACAGCATCTTGCTTGAGCCTGACATGTCAGTTAGCAACTTCTGCTTAGTCCTGCACTTAGTTACGTTAATCATTAGAGCACTCTAACTTGTAGCCTAGAAATTATAAAAATAACCTCCCTGCTCAAAACTACCTCCCCAAGAAGATCAAGAAGGGATGTATAGAAGTAGTGATTGTTTATTAAAAGATTTATAGAATCCATGAGACTGAGACCATGGCAACTGGAGTTTGATGTATCACCATCTGCATTGGGCCCTTGCTGACATCCAGATGCTTACAGTCATCAATTATCTCTTGACCTCAAGGCCCTCCCATTCTCCCCTTCCCCTGACATAAAAGAAGCCTGAATTCTGTACTTTCTCTGGGTAGTTCTTTAGGACGTAAGTATGCCATACTTCTCAGTTTGCTGGCTTTCTAAAGAAAGCCACTTTCCTTGTCCCAACTCCTTGTCACGCAACTTATTGGCTATCGTGTGGTAAGCAGAATGAGCTTTCATATGACTACAACACTTTTTACCTCCTTCAATAAAATCCACTCACACTTTTGCTTATCAAGTAGTACACTTTTATTTCCTTTTTGTTCCCCAAAGTGTTCAACTCAGTCCTGAGCACAGAGTAAGCATTTAATACATATTTGCTGATGTGAATTGAAGGCCTGGGGTATTTCCTACAGATTAGGCAATTTTGACACTATAATCCCTAAATAATTCCCAGGAAGTGCTTTTTACAATGGTTTCTATTGCGGGCACACTAGGGCTCTTGAGTCCTGTCTTTTGCTGTTTGTTTCTGGTTCATGTGTCAAGCCACTCACTCACTGCCTCTTGGTTCAGCTCTTTAAACAGCCAGAGGAAAATGAGTGAGAATGCCAAAGCAGAGCATTTTTAGTCTCTACGTCTCAGAAATTATACTCCAAAGCAGATAAATCATTTTTTCACTTTTCTGAATAATATGATTATGGCCTGCAAATATTTGGAGAGAGGTGCTAAAATGTAGCAAGGAGAAATGAAGGTGCTTTCAATAGAAGTAAAGCAGTTTCAATTCTGAGGCCTACTCTGAGCATGGGGAAGTGTGGGTGAAATATTATAGCAGCAATAGGAATGGTTATTGAACTGTGAAAAGCATTTGCTACATAAAGAGGGCCTTAATTCCTTTGATGTTATCAGGGAGGGGTGTATTAGGTTCTGCAAAGAAAGTGGCAGTGATCAGCAAATGCATTTTAAAAATGTTCTTTCCCTTTAATATCAGATGACCATAACTTAATCTCCAGTCTGTGTGTTATGCTCCTTACACTCCCAAAAGAGGGTGTGGCAATTAAGAGGACCAATTAAAAGAGTTGTTTTAATTTCTGGAATGAGTCAACTCCACATTTACTTTTCTGTCACTTTTGTATTTATCAGGGACATAAATTATGACATTGGGATCTCTGAGAGAGTAAAACATTACTAATCTATTAATTAAAATTTAAGATGATGGTAAGCCCTGAAATATTTGATAATTATGTACAAAAATGCTCACATGAATATGTATTAACTTTCTACACCAGCAGTTCTATAGAACTAAATTAGAAGTCTTTTAAGAAATTATGTTATTAAATAAAGACATAAAAAATCAGAATATTTGATTTCAAAACAGCA
>VMDR010008861.1:0-13516 GCA_007922815.1 Macrotus californicus | reverse complement strand
GCAACATGAGCAATCTAGAAACAGCATGGCAATATCAAGGTAGTTTCAGGCAGTACTTTTGTTCTCAAGAAGAGCATCTGACCCCCATTTACACCTTGGTAGGTGGGCACTAGAAGGATGCCAGGAGTACACTTTTGCTGGAGTGTTAAGACACTTGCCTAGCTAGAGGATATAGAGGGGGGGAAAAGCAATTCTTATTTCTGTTCCTTTCTTTTGCGACTGTTTACAAATAGTATGGAGCTGTGACTCTGCATGTCTTACTGATACGGCTCTTGACACAGATTCTGTCAGTAAATCCACACCCAGCCCCCAGAAGCCCCATTGTTTAAGTCAGAGCCTGATTGTTGCCCAATCTACCATTGCTACTCATTGGAAACTGAAACAAAAAAATATCCCAAACATAGGCATTTGTCTGGAATCACCTTGGTAATGTAAACTGTATCTGCTTACATTGGGGTTTAGCATCCCATCAGTTTCTGCTGGAAGTTTCCACACACCCTGGTTTCTGACCCCTCCACTCTAATGCATGATCCCCCTTCCTCAAAGCCTGGGAGAATGAGGAAAGACATGCATTTGATAAAAGCCCATTACCATTCAGGGGACGGGAAAAAGGGAGAGAACAGATCTGGAGGCACCCCATACCACGACCAGCAGTTGTTGGGTTTAAAATTTCACGTTGGCCTCTTTCTTATTAGACAGTCTAAGCTGGCATCAAGGGGCTATCGACTGTCAAAACAGCAGCCAGAGAAACAATCGACAAAGCCATCCCTTGAGAATGTTGAGTAAACTGGTGAAAATACCGTCAAAGGAGTTAATGTGTGAGCTGGCACCCAATGCCAGACCCAGCGTGAGAACCACTTACGTGGTAATTGTCCCTCCCAGTGTCCCAGGCTCTGTCAAACACTGCCCCAGGCTTGCCTTTCAGCACAGGAACTGATCTCTTTTTGACAAACTGAAATACACACCCAACCTAAAACCCTACCAGGGTAGAAAATTCAGGTGGGAAAGCAGACAATTCTGTAGCAACTGCTGGCCAGTTCAGTTTCACCAGACTCTCCTAGGGTTGGGCAAGGTGGGCCGACTGTTTCTTGGGAATGCTGGATGATATTTATATGCAGCCCTAGACTCAAAGGAAGATAAAGCTAGACACCAGCTTGAGTCTCCCAAAACCCTTGTGTCTAATCCATCCACAGTAGAAACTCCTCACTCCCAAAGTCGTACAGCAGCACCCTCCTTTGTGGCCTTTACAATGTGCATCCACAAAAGGAGACTGTGGTCACGCCAAAAAGCCCTCCATCAGCACAGTCACATGGGGGGCACGATGCAACATCACAGCACCGACACTCCCCCCCCCACCCCTGCCCTGTGGAAGGGCTTGCTGAAACAGTGTGAAATACTTTCACAAAATCATAGAAGGTAGTGTTTTTATAATTACACAAGTCAGAAACATACAATTTGAAATAACAGGATGGAATAGAAACATAGTAATTCCAACTGAGGTTTGTTTTTGGTTTTAATTCTTGACGTCAGGAGACACCTGTCACACATTTGAGCTGAGGCCTACACAGCAGAACTTTCAATATTTTGGAATCCTACCAGTCTCCTGTTCTGCCAAATTCTCCAGTCACTCAAAAAAATGAGAAATCAGGGTTTGTAAATGTAACTAAATAAAACTATTGTGGAATAAAAAGCCATCTGGAAATAATTGTTAACAAATAGCATGTGAATAAACATTAAAAATATAATTAAGACATCTTAAACAAAAGTAAGTACAGGTTACAAATACATCAATCAAAAAAGAAAAATATGTATAAATGTCTAATAAATGTGTATAATTAATTAAACCTATTACCAGTTTTTTTAAAAAAACTGTAAATTAAAAGAACAATGCCATATTTTACCCTAGTCAGCAAATTTAAACAAAGATAATGCTAAATGCAATTTATAAAAGATGACTAGTGGAAATGTATATGGTATGACTACAAACCATCTGGGAAGCAATTTGACAGTAGGAATCAAAGTGTGGGAAACATTTGTATACTTTCACACAGTAATTCTGCTATGAAGAAGTATTCCCCCTTCAATTCCTCCACCCCCTTGACATTGAGCAATGTGGAACCAAGTGTACAGGGAGGCCCTCTGCAGATGGACCCCTCACAACTTTGCCCTTCCATCTCAATCAAAAGACATTGGTATGTAATTTGGGAACCTCTCACTTGTTTATAAAGAAATTTAGATTTCTGTGCAGGACTATGCAGGGAAGGGCTTATAATGGTGTTTTTTTTCCTCCCTAGATATTGCCCAACTCTTTTTCTATGGATCAAAATTTTTTTATTTTGGGTTATTAAGAATTCTTCTTTAAAATATATTTTATTGATTATGCTCTTACAGTTGTCCCATTTTTTCTCCCCTTTATTCCCCTCCACCCTGTACCCCCCCTCCCACCATCATTCCCCTACCTTAATTCATGTCCATGGGTCATACATATAAGTTCTTTGGTTTCTCTATTTCCCATACTATTCTTAACCTCCCCTGGTCTATTTTGTACCTACCAATTATGCTTCTTATTCCCTGTACCTTTTTCCCCATTCTTTCCCGTCACTGCTGATAACCCTCCATGTGATCT
This sequence comes from Macrotus californicus, assembly GCA_007922815.1. Taxonomy (NCBI): domain Eukaryota; kingdom Metazoa; phylum Chordata; class Mammalia; order Chiroptera; family Phyllostomidae; genus Macrotus; species Macrotus californicus. Next base: position 10,890 of record VMDR010008861.1, on the reverse strand, counting down.
CTATTTCTGTGAATCTGTTCCTGTTCTAGTTGTTTGCTTAGTTCATTTTTCTTTTCAATTTTTTAGGTTCGGTTGTTGATCATTGTGAGTTTGTTGTCATTTTACTGTTCATATTTTTTATCTTCTTTTTCTTAGATAAGTCCCTTTAACACTTCATATAATAAGGGCTTGGTGATGATGAACTCCTTTAACTTGACCTTATTTGCCCTTCCATTTTAAATGATAGCTTTGCTGGATAGAGTAATCTCAGATGTAGGTTCTTGCCTTTCATGACTTGGCATATTTATTTCCAGTCCCTTCCTGCCTGCAAGGTTTTTTTTTTGAGAAATCAGCTGATAGTCTTATGGGAACTCCTTTGTAGGTAACTCCTTTTCTCTCCTGGTTTTAAGATTCTCTCCTTATCTTTCATCGTGGGTAATGTAATTGTGATGTGCCTTGGTTTGTGCTTCCTTGGGTCCAACTTCTTTGGGAATCTCTGGACTTCCTGGACTTCCTGGAAGACTATTTCCTTTGCCAGATTGGGGAAGTTCTCCTTCACATGTTTTTAAATAAGTTTTCAATTTCTTGCTCTTTCTCCTCTCCTTCTGGCACACCCTATGATTTGGATGTTGGAACATTTAAAGTTGTCCCAGAGGTTCCTGAGCCTCTCCTCATTTTCTTGTTTATTCATTCTGGTCTGGTTGAATGTATATTTCTTCCTTCTGCTCCAAACCATTGAGTCTTGGTTTCCTTCTCTTCACTATTGGTTTTCTGTACATTTTCCTTTATTTCACTTTTCATAGCCTTCACTTTTTCCTCTATTTTGTGACCATACTCAACCATTTCTGTGAGCATCCTAATTATCAGTGTTTTGAACTCTGCATCTGATAGGTTGGCTATCTCTTCTTCACCTAGTTGTATTTTTTTTTCTGGAGCTTTGATCTGTTCTTTTGTTTGGGCTATATTTTTTTGTCTTGGTGCACCTGTTACGTAGTAAGGAGTGGGTCCTTAGGTATTTGCCAGGGTGGGGCAACCCATGTAGCTATGATGTGGCACTGTATGTGAAGGAGGGGCCTGAGAGGCAACAGTGCTGCTGGCTCGGTTCTCACCAGCTTTCAGTCACTTCTCCCACTACCCACAAGCAAATTGGTTCATTCTGGTGCTGATTCCCAGGTGGGTGGTTTTGTGTATGTTCTAGGATCCTGTGGGTCTCTCCAATAAACTCTTCTGTGAGGCTGGGTGTTTCTCCCACCGCCGCAACCCCCACATGTTTTTTCAGAGGTTTTGAGGTTTTATTTCCTCACACTGGAACCATGGGTTGCACAGTCTGTCTCGCTCCTCAGTTGTTTCTCCAAGTTTATCCACACACAAATGTGGGACCGCTCGCTCCACCAGCCACCACTTTGCTGTGAGTCCTCTCTGTCCCTGGCTGTCTATCTCCGCCCATCCTACCAGTTTGGATGAATGTTTCTTCTTCAACTCCTTGGTTGTCAGATTTCCATACAGTCTGATTTTCTGACAGTTCTAGTTATTTTTTGTTTTTAAATTTGTTGTTGTCCTTCTTTTGGTTGTGCTGTCGGAAGCTCAAGAACTATTGATATCATGGCAATTCAGATTTGTTTTTATTTATTTATTTATTCATTTATTTATTCTTAGAGAGAAGGGAAGGAAGGGAGAAAGAGAGGGAAGAGAAACATTAATCACTTGCCTCTCATACATGTCCTGACTGGGACTGAACCTGAAACCGAGGCATGTGCCCTGATCAGGGATGGAACCAGCAACCTTTCACTTAAGGGATGATACCTACACAACTGAGCTACACCAGTCATGGCTCTTTTCTTTCTTTTGCATGGTGTATGTGTGCGTGTGTGTGTGTGAGAGAGAGAGAGAGAGAGAGAGAAACAAAGAGCAGTGAGAAGAAAAATGCTTTTATTCTACCAAAAATATTTGTATATTATTGTTATTTTCTAGATTTTATAAATTGTCAACACGGATTATTACTTTTACCATTAGGAAAAAATTGCAACTTAAATTATTTCACAATATAAATAAATTCACATTTTATATTTAGGAAAAAATAAAGTAGTAGTTGTATACATTTTTAAAGTCTTACCCAAATAATAATCACAAAAGATATTAATTTTAACTAGACATTATCTGATAAAGTTATTTCAAAAGTTCAGTCAAAATGCTTTTGTGGGAGCTTAAGTTTGAAATGCCATTGGCGTTCACAGTACTGTTTTCTTATTCATGTAATGTAAGGGTTCTAAAGAAAGCCTTTCTCAAATAAAAAGGTGCCTCATAGATAAAATCAACTAGAACTGATTCTTAACAGATTGTCTTCTGTAAAGCACAACACCATGCAGTCTTTCCCTTCAGAAATGCTTTTCACCTCCAGTGAATGTACAAAATCCCCTGGTGGCCTTAGGGTAGTTTTACTAGAAATGAAATCACTTCAACATTATTCATTTTTGCTTTAGTACAAAATAACAAGGATAATCGCCAGTATTTATTAAGGGTGACTTTCCTAGTTTGTTTGAACACTGAAATTCTTGCACCCCAGGAAACTCTTCATCCTTGGTCACACTGTGTCCTGAGTACCTGCCATGTGTAAATTGTTCCTAACTACCCCAAAGCTGAGCGGCTCAAAACAATAGCTGTCTTATTACATCTGATCCCTCTGTAGTCAGGAATTCAAGCAGGGTACCTCTGGCTAATTTTTCTGACCCTTTTCTTATGTCACCTGGGGTCACCCTGGTTTTTAGCAGGCAATAGGCAGGTCTGGAGGGTCCAGTATGGCTTCACACCCATGCTCAATATGTCAGTGGGATGTCTGTGAGGCTGATCTCAACTGGGCCCCTATTGCTCTCTTTTGTCTCCGGGTCTTTCCAGGTATTCTCTTTAGCAGGATAGTCAGACTCTGTATCTGGTGGCTCAGGGCTCTGATTGATAATTCCAACAGACAGGAAGTAGAAGCTGCCAGTGTCTTAACATCTAAACCTGGAAACTGGTAGAACATCACTTCCACCATATTCTACTAGTCAAAACAGTCACAAACCTGGCCAGATTCAAGGGAATGGGACATAGACTATGAGGACTGTCCAGAAAAGGTCCAGCGATTGTTAATATAACTAGAATGATTTGTGTGACATTGATGGAATCTGGTAGCCAAGGAGAGTGGATTGGAATGTGCATGTGTGAACAATGATGGCTTCATTATACTAATCAGAGGGGGTGGTAGATACCATTGAGTGAGCATGTGTACTTTGTGGCCATTGCATTCAAAATAACTGAGCAAGTAGAAGAATAAATCTGCATCAAATTTTGCATTAAGCTTGAATACTCCTCTGTGGAAACTATTTGAATGATTCAGAGGGCTGCAGCTATGGGCAACTGGTGATTGGCAGCTTCATCACGACAATGCACCCATTCATGCATCACATCTTATGAAGACATTTTTTGAGAAACATCAAGTCACCCAGGTGACTCAGCCCCCAACAGACCAGATTTGGCACTCTGCAACTTCTGGCTTTTCCCCAAACTGAAATCATTTTTGAAAGGGAAGAGATTTCAGACCGTGGATGAGATTCAGGAAAATACAATAGGGCAGCTGATGGTGACTGGGAGAACAATATGATGTCCCAGGGGGCCTACTTTGAAGGGGACTGAGGCATTATTGTTCTATGTACAATGTTTCTTGTACCTTGTATCTTGTTCAATAAATGTCTCTATTTTTCATATTACATGGCTGGATACTTTCTGGACAGACCACATATACTTCTCAGTGGGAATGAAACTGGAAAAGTCAGAGTTTTTGCTGCCTGTCACCACCAGAACCAGTAAGCAGAGATATGGATTGAATCATTATGGGCATTTTATTCAGATGCTGGCAATCTGAGAAGATGTTGGATTATGTATCCTAAAAACCATCTTAACATCTTATCTCAAGCTGACCTATTTTATGCAAAGAAGAAAAGGGTAGATATGGGATTTGGAATTCAGGAAAAAAGTAGGTAAGTGATTTAGAATTCAGGGGAAAAGGTTAATCAGATGAAAGTTGCAGTCCAGCGATTTTCCTAGCATCCCATCACCTACTGACCAAAGATTCTTTATCTGCATCCTGGTGGACAGGTGTAGGCCTACTGGAGTCAGTGTAGGTCTGGTCATGCATTCCAGTTTCTGGAACAACAACTTTCTACATGCATTAATCACCAAGCCTATTAACTATAACTAAAGCTGAGAAAATTCTAACACTTGGAAGAGTGTGAAAATAAATTTGAGTTAGACTTTAAACTACCACAGATCAAATACTGTTCCTTACATTTTAATAACTGCTATAAGATTTATTTTGGATTTAACCAGTGAAGAATATCTATTGAGTGCATTCTAGGTGCCAGGTACTAAACTGAGCACATGATATACCTCATATGATTTAATCCTCACTGTAACTTTATGATTCAAGAATAAACATTAGCATCTCCATTATTTATGTAAAAAGAGCTTAAAATATGTGATAGGTTTTTCAAGATTTTTCCTTTTGAAAAGGGGGCAGAGTCTGTTTCATTATCTCTTAAATCTTGGCTCAACCATGTGATTTGCTTTGCTTTGAAACAGGGACATTAGCAAATGTGAAGTAGGCAAAGGACTGAAACATTTGCACATTAGAACTTGCTTTCCTGCTATAATTGAGGTGCTAGGACTATTATATAAGTGAGCCCAAGCTGCTGTTCTAGAAGATGGGAGGCTACACGGCAGAGATCCAAGGTAGATCTGAGAGTCAGCCAGCCCTTGGCCAATTACCTGTCAACTTCCAGGCATGTGAGTGAAGCCATCCTAGATCATGCATCCCCCATCAAATCCTCTAGTTGTCCCAATCTAGTGGGAATAGAACTGAGAGTCAAGCCTATGTTGTCATATTCCAAAGTTTATATTCTTAATAGTAACACTGTACTGACTTCTGCAAAATGTGTACTGTCCCTGAGAGCACAAATGAGATGAATAGATCTTACAGTATCCATAAAGATTGCCTGGCATACAGGAAAGGGGAGGCAAAAATATTCCTTGCTTATGGACCCCAAGTGACTTTACATACACCAGGGACCTATGGAATAATCCTCAGGACACTAGAAACATATAAATATTTTAAATAAAGACTAACTTTTAAACAAAGTCATGGAAATATAGAATTGCAAGTCATAGATCAAGTCGAAGAAAGGGGAAGAACACAGGCAGGGTAATGAGAGGCAGCAATCTAGGAGTGAATTAATGAAGTCACGAGATAAGATAGCAACAGTGAGGTTGAGAGGAGGTGAGGAGATCTTTGGGAGGCACTGGGGAGGAGGGTGATCTATAGGACATGATTATTTAATCCTATGCCCTTCTCCTTAGGTAGTCATGTCATTCAAGTCCTCTTCACTTGAACTCCCCTGGGGATCCTGACTTAACACAAATGCTAAGGTGTAATTTATTTGAAAATGGGGAAGAGAGAGAGACCGAGACAGAAAGAGATTGAAATATAGGAGTCATGTTGTCTCATTTGAAAATCCCTGATCTGAAGTCAGAAAATAAGAGTTTTAATCTTTCTCTGACATCACTTACTTTGGAGTTTGAATAAGTCATTTTACTGCCACCCTCTGACCTCAGTTTTCAGTTTTCACCTCTGTCCAAAAGAAATTCTTTAAAGGATGGGGCTTGTTAAGGTGAAAAGTGTTAATAAATATAGTGTATTACTGATTCATAAAATGGTTTTCTCTATAAGCACCTTCTACACCATGATGCATTGAAAAACAGAGAACGTTAAATGGAATTTACCAGAATACTTCATTAATTTTGCACATAGTGCTAATTCTCAGATTACTTAGAAATCCAGATTCTCTCTAATGTTTTTTGGTAATTTAGCCTGAAGTTCTCAATAGCCTGATCTTAAGGGAACTGACATCCAGGATAGATTTCTCTGGCTTCATAATATACTGCCAAGAAGTTTAGAAGGGAATGATTCTAGTGTTGTCTCATGCCCATTGAATCAAGACATGAACTCTTGGTTTCAAATCCTAGACCCATCTCTTAATAGTTGCATAATCATCTGCAGGCTGTTTAACTAATCTGTGTCTCAGTTTCCTCATTTGCAAATGAGAATATAAGAATACCTGTTTATTACAGAGTTGCTGTGAAAACTGAGTGCCTTATATATTTGGTGCTTAGAACGTTGTCTGGCACACTGCTATATAAAAAGGTTACCAGTTAATATCATTGCTTCTTAGTATGAACTGTACCCCTTCCTTCCCCTCAGTTTATATATCAAATCCATCATCTCTGGTCTCACTTGCTCTGTCTCTCTCTCTCCCTGGCTAGTGCTGCTGGTCTTCAGACATCTCTGTGCTTGGTCTTCTTGCTTCTATCATAGCAGCAACACATCAGGAGCTATGGTTCAGCCTAATTATTACAGGAAACTGATCTCCAGTGACCTAGAGAATATGGCCAAGTACAACTTCAGTCAAAGTAATAGAATGACTTGGGGTCACTTAAGGGTTTAGTAAAGTTGCTCCAGGCCTTTGACTTTCAAATATTTTTCATGTATTTTTCTTTTCTAAACAGCAGAATCTGTCAAACATAACATATACTCTGTATCGAAGAAATCCTAGATTCCTTCATTATATTAGTCCAATGCCCTGATTTATAGGTGAGGTCCAAATAGATTAAATGATTCTGGCGGTCCTACAGTCATTCAGTGGCAAAACCATGAAGATACCCAGACACTGGCCAGTTAGTTAGAAGCCAAATCAGCATGTATAGAGTTTCAAAGGAAATGACTACTCGAACCCATTCCCCCTTCACAGGGACCACTTAGCTAGATGCAGAACATGAGAAACATCAGAGAGTGGAAAGGCAGTGACAGTGAAGGAAATTTCTTTTGGAGACCTATTGGGCATTTGTCCCCAGCCCCACCTCTGGATGTGTAGCAGAACCTTTGATTGCTGCTTCCTTCCTCTGCATGTGGTTTTCTCATCCCCAGGCCATTATCATCACCGAAAGTGCATAGTTCACTCTTGATTTGGGCACTCCACTCTGATTCATACTATGTTCTTGGCTCCCTTTATTATTGTGGCTAAACAAATGCAAAGTAGCCCACTATATTCTGCTTTTTGTCCCTTCTGTAGTGAGCAGGCTCTCCACAAAGTCTGACTGAGTTTCTTCTGAATTTACTAATTTAATTTTTTTAGAAACTCCTACCAACTAAATATTATACCTTTCCTTTGATTCAATGCAATAAGTGCCCACTCTAAATTTCCTTTCTGATCAATATTTACCACTCAACATTTTCCACATATAAAGTCTCTTCCACAACATCCTCTCCTGTATGTTTTCAATGTCACATACTTTTGAGTATTGCTTCTTTTAAAGTGCAAATCCCTGTCAGATTGAGCCACAGGCACTCTACATAGAATGAATCACTCAAATCCTTTCTAAGTAATTGCTGATTGGTGGGTCTTTTGGGGTTGTGTGTATGTCTGAGTGTGTGTCCGTCCTGATGGTAAGAATGACAGATGAGAAAAGAATGGGTCCATTATTTGTTAAGTGACCTGGGAGTTTTGCCCCAAGTAGAAAGCTCAAAATCCAGGGAGAAGATAAATATGCCAGATTTTTCTGGGAAAGGCAGACAGTGAGGAAGAACCATAAAAATATAAGATCCCTGAGAAGTGAAATAAATATTTGAAAAAAGACTTTCACTGGGATTTCAAAGTCTGTTCTTGCACAGCCCACTGCTGAATTACCCACAGCTTCTCCCATCACAGACTCTGGGTGCAGCCAAGAATACCCTTTGTCCAATATGAATAAAAGATAGGTCATTACTCCTAATCAATAATGTGAAAAAGAATAGAAAAAATAAATAACAAATGGAGAAGAAAGCTAAGGTGAGTTTCCTTGAAGGTCAAATCAAATCTGTCTCCCAGGAGTAAGGAGACTATTATTGATAGAGGGCTAGGATTTCATTATACTTTAGATTAACTGGATTCCAATAAAGATGTAAGCTTTGGAGCAGATATCTCCAAATGCAGGTGCTCCTGGAAGGTTCATTCTCTTTGGATACTACTACCAGTTTCTGAGAACACTGTGCTGCCTGAATGTAACTTGAAATCAAAGTCTCCATCAATATTTAATCTGACTGGCTCAGACAGACAGTAATCTGAGGCATCAAATAAATTAATTGCTGAGTTTTACAGGAGAAGTTTCTTTACAAATCTATGGTCTATGAGATGCCATATGAGAAATTACATGACACAGCTAACTGAGGAGATGAATTTAAGTGGCAGAACATAAGGCTTGGAGGAAATACAGCCTCCCAAAGCCCCTCCCCTCTGTTTTTCAAGGAAGTCATCCTAGCACCCACTCACCTGAGATAGGATTTGCTCCCCCGTGCCCACTGTTGCATCTACTTTTCATTTTGAAATTAACCTTTTAACATCTTTCCAATGAAAAAAGCAAAACAAGTTCAAAATATAATAGAAAGCATGGCTTAAAAGCGGCCATTAAGGCTTTTGTCACATTTTCAGAGCTGCTTTTTAAAGGCTACCTCTCCTTTTTATTCAGTGCTTACACATGTCTCTTCAGCTCTATTAATGCCTTGCTAGTTGTAGTGTCTCTTTATTGCTCAGTGTTCTGCTTGGGTTCAGGGTCATGCAATTTTTATCATGAACAACATTGCCTGTGAAATTATCAGGCAGGGACATCAAAAAGGACTGTGTTGCCATAGCAGCAAAGCTGTGTCAGCCAAGCTTCCCACCCACAATTGTCGGAGTGATATTGGACTTAATTCAGTAACCTCTTCCCCCCTTATCCATGAGGGATGCATTCCAAGACCCCCCAGACAAGAACTTTCACCTTTTCACTTAAAGGAAGGGCTTTATGATTTCTCTTTGTCATATTCTAATTATTAACATCACTACTATTTTTTTTTTAAGTTACAGTTGACATTCAATACTATATTAGTTTCAGGTATATAGCATAGTGGCTAGACATTTATATAATTTGTGAAGTGCCAGTACCCCTGTTCTAGTGCTTTGGGGCCATTATAAGTAAAATAAGGGTTACTTGAACACAGCACCAAGACGCCTCAACAACTGATCTGATAACTGAGATGGCTACTAAATGAGTTGGTAGCTTATACAGTCTGGAGATGCTGAACAAAAGGACGATTCATGTCCCTAGAAGCATGGGGCAGTTCGAGATTTCCTCATGTTACTCAGAATGGCACACAATGTAAAACTCACAAATTGCTTATTTATAGGCTTTTCTACTTAATATTTTCAGACCTCGTTTTACCATGGGTAACTAAAACTAGAGAATAAAACCATGATGGGGGCTGGGGTGGGAGGGCTACTATAACATCAGCACAAACTCAAGAGTCAGTTACTCATCCATCCCAATGGTAGACTCCTCCATGTGCTACATTACCTGGAGCTTACCATCTCTTTCAATCATATGTAGGGATGTTGAGGGTTGAATGATATGGTGCATGCAAATCATTAAGAATAGAGTCATTCAATAATAATAGTAGTGATAGCTTTCTCTGTGCCAGATTATGTACTTATCACTTTTCATGGATCATGGCAATATTCACAACTACACAGTGAGGTGAGGCAATATCATTATCCCCATAACACACATTGAGAAAGTTGAAGCTTAGTGTGGTCAAATGATTTGCCCTTGGCTATAAAACTAGAAATCAGTAGATTTCAGTGCAGTAGCATAATACCAGGGCCCTGTTTGTTTAATATTTTGCCCTTTATCATCTGATGTATGTAGGTGCATTTACTCATTTCTGCTTTACCCTGCCACCTTGGACTTCAGTGATTTCAAACCACATGGTCTCTTAACTTAATGTTATTGCTTTCTTCCTCAAATTTTCCCTTCTTCCTCCTGTCCTCACTCCCAAATCCTCCTGGGAGGGGTGATAGTCAATATTTAATAGGAGAAAGTGCTCAGGCAAAAACCAGTTAGGCTGGGTGCACAAGGGCAGTTCTGAAGGACCCATGCAGCTCCAGGATTGAACCCCTAAATAACTGCTTTGTGGAAGTGTGGCTCCATGGGAGGACCTGGGTGAGCAGGGTGCAATGACTATAACCAACTGGTAAAGAAGTACCAATATTGTAGAAGTCGGTACATTCATGCTGCATGTTTGTACGTTCTGAATTATAGCCCTGTCTCCCATAAGATCTGATCTGAGTTTCTATTCAAGTATCATTTGTCTTGGCTTCCCCAAACAAATTCAAACACTCTCTCTGGGCTTAGTCTTCACTCTTTACTTTGCTTTTTTCTTGTCCTCATCTCACTGCCTTGTAATTATTTGTTCATGTCCATCTTTTGAAGGTCAGGTTCCAAGTAGAATATATTTTTGCATCCCCCTTGCTTAATATACTGCTGAGGGAATAAATGAATCTCTGCATTTAGTACTGTTACCTTTTTCTGCATGTTTTGGATTCCCAAATGAATTTACAGAACCTTGAGTGTGGGAGCTAGAATTCACATCTCCACTTTATAGTGCCCACAGTTCTCCAATGTAAGCTCCATCCTCAAAATTTATGTGGTTGATGAGGAAGTCATAATAATAATCAACCAATTATAACTTTCATTTGATGGTACATTTTCTATGTGACATACCATAAAGGAGTTGAAATCAGATGTATATATAAACACGTACAGAAGATGGAGGTGTAGGTAAACACCCTGTGCCTCCTCGCACAACCAAAAGAAGGACAACAACAAATTTTAAAACAAAAAACAACCAGAACTGACAGAAAATCGAACCGTATGGAAGTCCGACAACCAAGAAATTAAGAAACATACATCCAGACCGGTAGGAGGGGCGGAGAGGACTCGCGTGGCGGGGCGGCGGCTGGCGGATCCGGGAAA
>VMDR010008860.1:0-35158 GCA_007922815.1 Macrotus californicus | reverse complement strand
AAATTAAGGTACAGGGAAGCCAGGATTTAAACCCAGGCAGTGTGGCACCAGAGGTAATGAGCTTAATCACTGTGCTGGGTGTCCTGCTGTGGCCAGCAGATTGACCCTGCTCTGTTTGTTAAGTACTCTCCCCCTGGCCACACTTGAAATGCCACTTTTATCATATTCTACATACCAACTTATACTTCAGTCTAATTCTAATCTCTGTTGTGCTCCTGAGTCTTTCCACACTCAAGTTCTACCAAAGTTACTTCGAAATGAAAAAGAAAGGTAATATGACATCAGTGGGGAGTTTATGAGCAGAATTTCAAAGCAAACCACCAATGCATGGCAATCACATGAGTGTTTGAGAAAAATCTACTGTATCCTCAAGATCATGGCTCAAAGAAGTGAATGATAAATTTAACTGACTTCTATTAAAGTTGAATCTATTATATTCAAACTGCTTCCACATGTTATTTTAAATTAAATTCAATTAGATAGTATATGTAAAGCTTATAGCACAGCACCCAGTAGGAAGTGCTCAATGAATGGTATATTCATCCTCACAGTAGCCCTCTAAATAGATATTATTAATTATTATCCATTTCCATTTCATAGAGGAAGAACCTGGAGGTGGAGAGGCTGGTCAGTGGCAGAGCTGGGTTGAAGTACAGTTATTTTCATTCTGCTTTCAGAGAACCTGAATGAATGAATTAGTGAGAGAAGAAGGAAGGAATGTGAGGTCAGGGCCTCCAGGGCTTTTTCTTAAACAAAAATAAAATTGATTAGCCCTGAGTGGTGTGGCTCAGTGGGTTGGGTATCATCCTGCAAACCAAAAGGTTACCGGTTTGATTCCTGGTCAGGGCACATGCCTGGTTGCGGGCCAGGTCCCCAGTGGGGGGCATGCAAGACGCAACCAATCAATGTTTCTTTGGTACATGGATGTTTCTCTAACTCTCTCTCTCCCTCGTTTCCCCTCTCTCTAAAAATAAATAAATAAAATTGTTAAAAAATAAATAAAATTGATTAGCCATCATATTGCTAAAATGTCTAAAACCCCACCATATTGATTCATTTATGTTAAGATATTTTTTCTCTAAGTTGTTTTAGAAAGAAATGAAACTCTTGGAAGAATGTCATGTTCAGTGATCATTAGTCATATTGATATAATAGGCAATGAGACAGACATGAGCAGAGCAGGAATGATAGGCCAGATACTGAAGGTCACCGGGGCACAAAGCCTTGGGTGCCTAGCAATGGGCTAAACTGAAAAATTAAGTATTATAGGGTGGGCTCTGACCCCCCAGGATGACATTTCTACCTAGCATATAAGTAGTCATGCAGTTTAGACCCCTTAAAGGAGGAATAAGGGGGCTGGAGAATAGCCTTACCTGACTCCCACACAAGCCCTTGCACAACCATTCCCTTACACATCAAGCCCTCAGGACAATGACGTTCTGATCCACATTCCATAATCTTAGGAACAAGCCTCCGGTGTGCTGACCACAGAGTCAGAGTGTCGCTCAAAGTAGAGATGACTCTAAGCCTCAGTTATTTCAGTTCCAGGCCCAGAAAGGCAGTAAAACCAGATGAGGCGGCACCATGGCTGGCATCAGGATCAGCTGCAATGACTAATGACCCCCTACCCTAGCGCTGACCAATCAGTAGTGACCATGACCCTGAAAGGACTCACCTGGAAAGCTGATGAATAGTCTATTGATATCCTCCTCTGAGACCTCCCCTAAAATTCTCTTCTCTCTCTCTCTCTCTCTCTCTCTCATGCCTTTCCTTCCCCTTTCTTCCCTCGTGGTGTGCACCTTTGCTCTCTTTCTCCTAAGCTCCAAGACCCTACTTTTGCCTCTATAACTTCCTGAATCCATGCAGCCCAGTTGGCTCACTTCTACTTCAGTGACTTTCTAAATAAACGTTCTCTTGTATTTGAGTTCTTGGCTCTGAATTCTTTCTTGGCCAAACTCAAAGACGGTGGTCTAACTTCACCAGTAACATCTGGTGCTGTTTCACTCTTAATAATATCAAGCCTTCTCACTTCTTCATGTTATACCATATCATATTGTCTTGCCCAAGATACTGTGTCCAGTTGATAGACTTGACTGAACACGGGGGCTGGGAGTGAGCTAAGCGAGAGAGTATGAGCACTGAAGGGCCCAAACTGAGGTAGAGCTTGAGATGTGCTGGAAGAAGAGCAAAGCAGATGCTCAAGCCAGGCTTGGCCTGTTTCCCAGGGTGCAGACTCCAGAGACAGCACAGAAGATGTTAGGCCAAAAGTTATGCCATCTAGGCCTCAGTGTCAAGAGTACTTTGGATACATATAGATGATTATTTTTATCCAATGATGATGGAAGCTGACTAGTAGACAACCCAAATTAACCACCACCTACCCCCCTTTTCCCCTCCTGAGCTGCATTTTCATAAGCAACAGGAAAGGACCAAGAATAGTCTAAGGCCCTGGAACCAATGTGTGCTTGCTCTCTGTTGTCTCAGCAGCTCCAGGAGAGCTTGTTAGAAAAGCCCCACCCAAGCCTACTGATTCAGAATCTGCGTTTCAAACCCCTGGTGCTTTGACTATCCTTTACAGTTTGAGGGGCACTGCTCTGGGAGAGCATTGATGAAAGTGCTGGCGGGCACTTTGAAATTTGGTGCTAAAATAGGAGGGCTTGATGGAAAGGAGGAATTCGGTATTTTCACAAAATTTTAAAATTTCCCTCAGGAGTTTGATTTTTATTCAGAGTGCCCCGGGGCAGCAGAGCTTGTTCTACCCCTCCTGCAGTTCTGAAGGTCTGTGGGACAATGTCAGCCCCAGCTTTTGTTGCCAAGGAAACTGCGTAGAAGCCGCCACCTCAGCAGCGCTTGCCTCATTCAAGGCTACCGTGTGAAATGTCAACAGAAATTAGGAAGCTTTAAAAAAATGTATCAACTTTGTAATGGAAAAAAAAGGAGAACGAGGACTTGGATAAATATGCAAAGTCAGAAATGCTTATGCCTAGTAATATTTTATTACTTCTCAAAGCAGTTTTGAACAGGCGTTGGCAGAGCCTGGGGCAAGAGTGCAAGTGGAGGCCTGCATGCCACAGTTCAATAACATATATTCTGTCTTCCTGCCTCGACAAACGTACCCTCAGAAGAACTAAATCAAAATGTGTATAAAGCTATGGTGTGTATACGACTGAAAAATCAGAAAATAGCAAAGACGACTGAATTGAATTGCTGCGTGTATGTGAGTGTTGCGTTGATTAGCTAGTGAGGTTTGGATGAGCAATAAAGAGATTCATGAGCCACAAGTCATTAATTAATCTATGCAATATTTTTTGCCTTCATCTCAGCTATAACTATATTGTCATAATGAAGATTTTCACACAATCTGAGCTTTGTTGAGAGAAGTGACCTGAAGTAAGTGTGATTTAAGTAAAGTGTAATTGAATCTGAGTTCAAAATGGAAATGCTCGTCTAATGAGTTGCAAGGAGAAAAGAGCAGTGAAGCTTGGTAGTGCTGGACAAGGCCTTTCATTAGATGGGAATCTACAGCATTCATGCCGCCTGCAGGGAAGGATTCAACCAACTGATTGATTTGTCTTTTCTTTACCTAAGCACTTCCCCTGCTCAAACCCTGCCAGCTCTCAGACGCAGTGTCTGCCCCGACATCTGCAGCGGCACAGCTTGCAAACCATCACAGCGTTTGGATACGGTCACCTTTTCTTTTGAGGACATAAATGAAGAGACATACATGGAGAGGTGTTTCCCTGGTCCCCCGTGATGTTAGGAGAGCAGATGTTTAGAGCTGCGGTATACCTGCCAGCACGGAGGTCTGGATCACGAGTGACAGAGGCACCCGTGTGGTCTGTAACTCACACATTTACGGGACGGAGGGTTGTGAGATGTGGCGCTCTCAGAAGCGTGGGGCTTGGGGCAGGGTCACAAGAAGCTTTCTGGGTGACGGAAGTGTTCCATATCTGATCTGTTTGATGGTTGGATCAGTGCATATATTTGTTGAAATTCACCAAACTGTACACTTCCAGATGTGTGCATTGTACAGCATGGAAATTATACTTCAATAAAGTCCTGTCAGCATAACAAAATAAAGGCCATCAGAGCATGCTTTTTCTCTGTGTGAACTAAAGGGGCAACCACAGTATGATTTCATCGCTCTAACACACCTATTTCATGTATTTTTTTCATATGCCTGCACGCATATGCACAAACATTCCGTATGTTTTCTTCTTTCTTTTTTAAAAAGCATTTTATTTATTTACTTTTAGACAGAGGGAAAGGGAAGGGAAAAAAGAGGGAGAGAAACATCCATGTGCCAGAGAAACATCATTTGGTTGCTTCTTGCATGCCCCCAACCAGGGCCTTGGCCTGCAAACCAAGCATGTGCCCTGACTGGGAATCAAACCAGTGACCTTTCAGTTTGCGGGACAATGCCCAACCCACTGAACCACGACAATCAGGGCTGTTTTTGTTTTTGTTTTAACCTGGCTGCAATCGCACCACACATAGGGTTTTTATGTCCTTGATATTATATCTTAAATCTTTATATGTGGCCACAGTCTTGGTAATTGTATAGTTGGTCCTTGACTAATAATGATGGTTTGGCCTAACAGTTTTTGACTTTAAGATAGTCATTTTATGAAGGCAGCATTATCCTGATACTAAAACCAGATAAAGACACCACCACACAAAAAGAAAATTACAGGCCATTATCCTTGATGAACATAGATGCAAAACATTTCAACAAAATATTAGCAAACTGGATTCAAGAATATACTAAAAAGATTATAGACCATAAAGAAGCGTGATTCATCCTAGGAATGCAAGATGGCTCAACATTCATATATCAATTAATGCAATATATCACATTATATATCACAAAGTAAAGGATAAAAACCATATGATCACCTCAATAGATGCAGAAGAACATTTGACAAAATTCAACATCATCTTATGATGAAACTCTCAACAAAGTGGATATAGAGGGAACATACCTCAACATAATAAAGGCCATATGTGACAAACCTGCAGCTGATATCAGACTCAGTGGTGAAAAGCTGAAAGCCTTTTCTCTAAAATCAGGAAAAAGATAAAGATGCCAACTATCACCACTTCTATTCAATAGAACATTGGAAGTCCTAGCCACAGGTATCAGGTAAAACAAAGAAATAAAAGACATCCAAGCTGGAAAGGAAGAAGTAAAACTCTCATTATTTGCAGATGACATGATACCAATTATAGAAAACCCTAAAGATGCCACCAAAAAACTACTAGAACTAATAAATGAATTCAGTAAAGTTACAGGATACATAATCAATATACAGAAGTTTGTTATGTTTTATACACCAATACCAAACGATCAGAAGAAGAAATCAAGAAGACAACCCCATTTACAATTGTATCAAAAAGTATAAAATACCTGAGATAAATTTAACCAAAGATGTAAAAGACCTGTACTTTGAAAACTATAAGACATTGAAGAAAGAAATTGAACAAGATACAAATAAATAGAAGGATATACCTTGCTCATGGATTGGAAGGATTAATGTTAAAATGTCCTTACTACCTAAAGTAATATGCTAATTCAGTACAATCCCTATTAGAATACCAATGGCATTTTTTCAGAATAACTTAATCCTAAAATTTATATGGAGCCACAAAAGACCCTGAGTAGCCAAAGAAATCTTGAGAAAAAACAAAGTGGGAGATATTAGGTTCCCAGATTTCACACTCTACAAGAAGCTACAATAATCCAAATAGTATGGTACTGGCATGAAAACAGATATGTAGATTAATGGAATAGAACTGAGAGTCCAGAGATAAACTCCCACATATATGGTCAAGTAATATATGACAAAGGAAGCCAGGATATGCAATGAGGTAAAGACAGTCTCTTCAATAAGTAGTGTTGGCAAAACTGGACAGATACGTGAAAATAAGTGAAATTGGACCATTTTTTTTCACATACATAAATTGAAAAGATCGAAGACTTAAATGTTAGACCTGAAACCATAAAACTCCTAGGAGAAAACATAGGCAGCAAACTCTTTGACATTGATCTTAGCAATATCTTTTTTGCTATTTCTCCTCAAGCAAGGGGAACAAAAGAAAAAAATAAACAAATGGGATTATATCAAAGTAAAATGTTTTTGCACAGCAAATGAAAATATCAACAAAACGAACAGACAGCCTACTGAATGGGAGAAGATACTTGTGAATGAGACATCCAAAAAGGGGTTAATATCCAAATATATAAAGCACTCATATAACTTTACACCAAAAAAAACAATCAACCTGATACAAAATGGGCAGAGGACCTGAACAGACATTTCTTTTGAGAGCACATGCAGACGGCCCATGGGTAAAGGAGTGTTGCACATGTACAACGGAGTATTACTCAGCATAGAAAAGAGTGACACCTTGTCATTTGCGACAATATGGATGTACCTGGAGAGTATTATGCAAAGTGAAGTAAGTCAGAAAAAAACAAAGACATATGAACTCACTTAAATGTGGAATCTAAAAAATACCCCAGATAAATGAATAAACCAAATCAAACAGAAACAGAATCCTAGATACAGAGAACAATCTGACAGTTGCCAAAGGGGAGGGGACAAAAATGAGATGGCCATGCACAGCACAGGGAGTGTAGTCAATACTTTTGCGATGACCTTGTGAACCGTGACAGATGGTTACTAGACTTAGCATGGTCATCCTTTTGTTAGGTGTACTGATGTTGAATAACTATCTTATATACCTGAAGCTAGCATAATATTGTATATTAACTGTATTTTAATAAAAGTAAAAATAAATAAAAAATGAGATGAGGCAAGGGATGGTTGGCTTACTCGGTTCTGTTTTCCTTTTCACATCTTACCTCTTTAAAATGTTTATTTTAAAGCACATTCCAAATATTGAGGAATAATAATGAGTTGTATCTATGATCTTAGTTTTTCTCTGGGGTCATTGTCTTTTTTTTTTTTTTTTAAGATTTTACTTATTTATTCTTAGAGAGAGAGGAAGGGAGGAAGAAAAGAGGGAGAGAATCATCGATGTGTTAGGGAAGCATTGATCAGTAGCCTCCACTGGGGACCAGGCCTGCAATCCAGGCATGTGCCCTGACCGGGAATTGAACTGGCAACACTTTGCTTTGGGGGATGGTGCCGAACCCACAGAGCTACACTGGTCGGGACAGGGTCATTGTCTCTTAATATATTCCCTCATGTATGAAAAAATAATAATCCAGCTCTGTTTTTGAGTATATCACTGGGAGATTATTTTCTGAAAAACTCTTTAGCTACATGTAACCCCTGTTTGTGCTTAAATTCTTTATGCTGTTGTAATACTTTCATTGTATTTGAGACATGTGGAAGAATTGTATAATGACCCCATGGACCCATCAGCCAGCGTCAACAATTATCCATACGTTGTCAGTCTGGTGTCCCTCCTCTCCTCCCGGTACGTGTGTGGCAGAGAAAAGTGCTGGTGTATTTTTAAGCAGGTCTCAGACTTCGTCTAGTTTTCCTGTTAAATAATTAACTTTGTGTATCTAAGAGAGAAGGCCCCATCTTTTTGTGAAATGTAACAGCGGTGCTATCACTGCACCCACAAAAGTAATAGTGATACAGGAGTTCCTTGAAGCTTTAGTGAATTCAGAGAGGGAAGAGTGTTGGGAAGAAGGCGCTTTGAGTGTACTTGAGTGTACCCCTTTCCTCCAGAAAAAAACATAGTAGAATTCATTGAGGAAGGGTCTTGGGCTTTTAGCTGGCACTTTCCCAATCCCTTATATGACTTTCAGAAAGCAAATATGGGAACGAACTGTCCAGAGCAATGGACATGACCAGCATTTACCGAGTACCTACTGTGTACATCTCCATGTACCTCATCTCCTTTAACCTGCACACCAAAGCTGAGAAGCAGGAACCAAGGCTCTAGGAGGAGCTTCCCAAATATAACCTGTGGTTGGTCAATGTTAGAATATCGTGACATCATCCTGGCTCCATGCTGAGTTAACAGGCGATTGCTGTTCAGTGTTAGTGTGCGGGATGCTGGTTTGCGCCTTAACCTAACGATATTTAACTGCTGTGGAAAGAATGATCAGTTCATTCTTTGAGATTCCCCGGGCAATGGTTAAATGAGGACAATAATATCAGGCAGAGAGAGAGTGAAAATGGCTTCCTCTCCCCAGCCCAGGCTCAGGGACTCCACTTAGTCTTCTCCTCGCTAACCCTCTTTCCCCAGATGGATCCAATGCAAATCACAGAGCTAGAGGACATTTGTAGATCTGTGCTCGAAAGATTTGATTATTTGCCTTGGAAACCTATAACCTTTTATTCAGTAAGGAGCATCTTTAAATAGCAAAATAAAGGAGTGCCTCCTTACACATGCTTGGCAGTGGGAAGAGGCCCCTTGAAGTATTCCAGGAGGTGAATAAGAAGGAAGGAGGGAAGGGAGGGAGAAGCAAAAATCAAAGAACCTTCATAAATCTAAATTGATTTTATGACCCAGCTTGAGATGAACTCTGATAACTTAGGTTATTTGTGTTTAAAATACCCTTCTGCAGACCCAAAGGAGCAAGCAGAGACCTAAGGACCTCCGTTGGTCATGAGACGATCCTAGCAGGTTTACTGTGAAGCTACTGAAGCTTCAGCTTCAAGGCCCAATCCTTGCACTGGTCCCTCCTAAAACCTGAGGAGAAGCTCTAGAAATGTGTCCCTGTGCTCATGTGTAAGATCTTCAACCCCCTTAATGCCCAGATATACCTATGCATCTCAGGAATTGAGTTCTCAAGAGAAGAAGTGTTCATAACCATATCTTGATAAGTCCCACATTTCCCTAGTAGTAGAGTGTCCCTCCCTTTTAATTTCTCTCTGTAATCTGCCAGGATTTAACCTAATTTGTATTCCGTTTGTGCAGATGCAATTATGCAGCAGGAGATCAGGCCCTTGTTGGCGGCGGATATAATTGAACCACTTCACAGACAGTTTGCCATTCTTTCAGGTAAGGACCAATTCATTTGTATTTCTAGATTTTGTTGGGGGTTCTGCTTGGAGGGCCTAGCCTCTTGAAGCTTGGTGAACATTATACTCAAGTTTCAGTCATCCATTAAGGCAGCGGTGCCCAACCTTTTTGGCACCAGGGACTGGTTTCATGGAAGACTTCATGGAAGACAATTTTTCCTCAGACTGCGGGGTGTCAGGGAGACAGGAGGCAGGCCTCAGGTGGTAATGTGACAGCATCCATGGACAGGGAGGAGGGAGGTTGGGGACCTGTGCCTTAAGGGTCACCTGGACTGGGATACACTGAGGACCATGCCGCTGGAGGAGGGTGGGACCTCAGAGATGTCATTCCATTTGCTGTCGGGGGCAATTCGATGTTTCTCAAGGGAGTACATTTCTTTGAGATTGTAAAAGAACAGAGCTGAAAGGTTTTGAGGAAGAAAAAGAAATAACTACTGACATCAGCTGCTTTGTCATTCAGATACCTCTCCCATCCCAGAGTTGTGTCCTAGGTGGGGACGTCTTGTACAATCCAGAACATCTGAGGAATTCTCTGGTCTTTTCTCCACATTGGCCACTGATAATATAAGCCACTGAGAGTGACATAGGTATAGGGGTCCTCATTTTTCTTATTCCTGCCTGCATTGCCAGAGCATAGAGCAAACACTGAAACATAATAGGTGCTCAGTTCAAAATTACCCAAATCCTCCTGGTCTGTCCGATGAGGCCAGTGGGTTCCCTGTTCCCTGCACGCCCGCTCCAGGCACCCTGGTCTTGGCCCCAGAGGGAGTGCCCTACCATCCTGCTGACGGAGCAGTCTCGTAGCTTCCCACAGTGAGCCTAGGGTTGTGCAGAGAAAAAGGCAGGATGGGAACTGTCTCCAGGTTTCTGGCCACTGCTGCTATGGCTCTACCCCACAGAAGGTCCCACAGCCAGAGTGCTGGAACGGGTGATGGCCTGGGGCAGGGTGGATTCCTGCACTTTACACCAGAACCCTAGTGCCTTCGTCTATGAGTGCGTGATTGCGCAGTGAGCACAGAGCGAATGTATAATGAGTATATAATTACACAATGGCTCATTGGGCAAGGAGTCCAGCGACTGATTAGTTATACATTAATGATAGAAAGTGATCTCTTTTGAGTATTATTGAGGTGTTTCTTCCTTTTCTTCTTTCTTTCTTTTTTTTTTGCACTTGTGATGATTTAATGAATTCCTTTTTGTTTGGCTTCAAGCTACCAGCACACGGGCCCCTCCGACACTCTTAATCTTCTCCTTAGATCTTCTGCTGAAGAATGTGGCCTTCAGGATGACAGGCTGCTTTGGGAACATTCCTTTCCCCAGGACTTTGTAGTAGCCCGATCGCAGCACATCAATGACGGGAGCGGCGCCGGTCTTGTCTTTGGCAGCATTTACCTGTGTCTGCTCACTGACCAAGGTCCTCAGTTTATCAAGGTCGACGGTGGAGCAGAAGCTCTAGTTCTTCTTTAGGTGGTAATGCCTCAGATGTGGGTGGTATTTGTTGAAGTTGATCCTGTGAAATTGACGCAAGCCACCAGCATTACCTTGGCCTCCTGAGTGCTTGCTGAGGCGGCTGTGGCCATAGCTCACGTAGCCCCAAAGTTTCCAGGTCTTCCTCAGTTTGGGTGGCATGTTGGTGGCCACGATGCAAGA
This sequence comes from Macrotus californicus, assembly GCA_007922815.1. Lineage (NCBI taxonomy): Eukaryota > Metazoa > Chordata > Mammalia > Chiroptera > Phyllostomidae > Macrotus > Macrotus californicus. The sequence continues at coordinate 24,500 of VMDR010008860.1, read as the reverse complement.
GAGAAGCCCCCTTTTCTTATTTGTTAGAGGCGGAATAGGAGAAGCTAACCTGGTAGCAGACAGCCTTAATGAGGCTTTAGATTCTGGGTTCCCTTGGGCAACTTCTCTATGCCTCTTTCCTCTTTTGAATAATCAATGGAGTCATTGAAATTTGGAGGATTAAATGACATAATCTATGAAAGATGCTTAATATTGCAACTTCCAAATAAAAGTTTGACCTTTTTTCATGATCTATTTTAATCCCATAAAGTGTTTATTTTAGGGTTACATTAAGAAAATAATTTTCAGGGTGATACAGTTTTTATAATTAACTGCAGCCGCGCTCACAGTGACTGTGGTATATATAACGCCACAGTTAAGTCAGGAAGAGGTTTCCTGACAAGTCACTCTTTAATGTAGAACATAGAACTGCGAGAACACCCACTGGACCAAGAGGGCACCTCTGTTTTAGCAAAGGCTCTTTGACCACGTCGACAGCAACCCTTTCGTTTCTGAGCTTCGTTTGTCCTCCCATTGCCCTTCTTCTAAGAGAGAAGCGTGGATTAGCGGCCGCAGCGTTCGCAGCGCTGCAAGTGTGTCAGAGCATCAGCAGCCGTGGGGTTCCGAGTCAACGCTCTTTTGGAATTAGGTCTGCTTTGGCCTTTAACTGTCCATCTTTATCTGGCAGAGGCCACAGGTGTCAGCAACAAGGCCACTGTGGGTGCTGTGTAATTGCTGTGTGAGACAGAAATTACTATGATTAGCTCTTTTCCCATCACTGTGGCAGGCCAGCTGTGGCCTCTGTGCAGGGTCACAGCAGTTTGCCCTTTCCTGATTTGGTCAAGGAGGATGAAGATGTTCCTGCTGTGGGCTTTTCTACAGACTCTACTGAGCTCTGGAAAGAGCTGGGGGCCCCATCAGCCAGGAACACGGGGAGGACAGAATGGAGCCTTTTTCTCACGGAGGCCCCAGTTGCTCAGCCTGCTGTGCTCTGGGAGTGTTCTCCTATGGCTGGTGGGAGAGCGGGGCTCCTTTCATGATGCCTGACCCAGATTTGTGGCCAGATGGTTTGAAGCCCCTGGATGGTGAAGTCACCAGCAGGAACTGGATAGCGACCAGGGCTGGGGCCTCTGGAGGCTCTGACCTTGGAAGACAACCTGATGTTCCCAGCGAGTATGAATATTTCTAGGTTCAGGGGTTAGCTAGGAAACAAGAGAATATAAGCAAGCAGGTTAGTGTGGCAGAGACACTAGGCTTTGTATTCAGACAATCCTGGGTTCACACACTAACACAACTTTGAACCTCGGGTGTCTCACCTGTAAAGTAGGTTGATTGAAGGCAAATGCCTAGAAGGGTATGTGGCTACAAGAGAACTGAGCATGTAGGACTTGTTTGTTTGTTCTTTAAACTACATAACAAGAGATCTGGAGGTAGAAATTCGGTATTGGATCAGTGGCTTAGTTACATTAAGGCTGGCATCTTTGTGATTCTGTTGATGTTTCTTTTGTTTTTGAAGTCCTGATTCTAAAATAGCTGCTGCAGCTCCGGACATCAAGTCTGTGTCTGTAGCAGGAAGAAGGAAAAGGAGCAATGCTGGCTTCTGCTCCTTGTGAGAGAAGAGCAAAAAGTTCCCAGAAGCTCTTGGCAGACTATATCACGGGGCCATTCCTAGCAGAGAGGGAGTCCGTGAAGGCAAATGTCTAGCTTTTTAACCATTGTACAGGAGCTGGTCAGGGAAGAAGGGGTTGGGAGTAAATTAGCCATTTACCAGTGTTTGCTGTAATGAGGGATTTTTAATTAGGAGGAATTATTCTCTTTTTTAAAAATCCTCACCCCAGGACATTTTTTCATTGCTTTTAGAGGGGGGGAGGAAGAGAGAGTGAGAGAGGGAGAGAGAGAGAGGCATCGATGTGAGAGAGAAACATTGATTGATCATCCTCCTGTACATGCCCCAAGTGGGGAATGAACCCACAACCCAGGCATGTGCCCTGACCAGGAATGGAACCCACAACCTTTTGGTCTATGGGACAATGCTCCAAGGAACTAAGCCATGCTGGCCAGGATCTTTTTTTTTATTTGTCTTTTAGTGATTATTCATCTGCCCCCCACCCCACCCCATTGGAATTATTGTCTGGATTTCCCACTCTCATGTCCCGCTCTATAACACCTTTAATCCTCTTAGAAACAATTAATGATGAAGGCATATAAATACTCTTAGGGTTGTGGAGTCCCCAGCATCTCCCTCACATGCACACAGTGGGGCCCAGGGTTGGTAGAGGCAGAGTGCGGGGCAAGTGGGAAGCTCCCACCGAGGAAGTGAGCAGAGTCAAAGGTCATGCCCTGGGTCAGAGATGGAGCTAGTGACAGCACCTGGGGAATGAGAGCCGACGCAGGAAGGTCTAGAGCAGCGCTGTTTGTTAGAGATATAATGTGGCCCCCATACGCACTTTTAAATTTTATAGTAGCCATATTAAAAAGCAAAAAAGAACACGTGGAATTAATTTTAGTAACATATTTTATTTAACCCAATATATGTAAAATATTATTCAATGTCATTAATATTCAAAATTGTTAATGAGCCACTTAACATTTTTTGCTCTAAGTTTTGGAAACCTAGCTTGTGTTTTACACTTACAGCACATCTCAGTTTGGACAGGTCACAGTGCACACGCTCAGCAGCCACATGTGTCTCGTGGCTGTTGTGCTGGGCGGTACAGGCTACAGAAATGGTTGTCCCACGTTGGACCAAACGCCTGCTTTTTGTACTGGATGATTTGTTCTGCCCTCACCATCCCTGAATGAAATGTATAGGTGTCCTACTCTGTAACGAATAGACTTCAGAGTGTCTCAGACAAATGCCATGGACATTTAGCTCTGACTCTGGGAACAGTGTAGCACGTATGTTTCTGGTCAGCAGATGGCTTTTCTTCACCTGGAGGTTCACAATGCAGGCTCCTTTTACCTTGTGGCTGTTATTACTATCATCCGTTTAATGACCTTGTTTTTATCTGCATGCAGAAAGCAGACAGGGAAAGGGAGCGTACATAAGCGAGCATCTCAAAGCCTCCGCTCAGCAGCAGCACACACCTTGTTCCACTGACTTGAACCTGGCTCTGGTCTATGGATGCATTAACAGCAGGGGAAGCTGGGAAATGCAGTGAGCTGCGGGTCCACAGAGTGTGAACAGCCACTCCCCTACTTACTCTGTACTTTAACATTTTTTAAAAGAAACGTAAAGGAGAACTGCCATGTAAAGGAGAAATAAAGGGAAAGTAAGCATAGTAAAATGGCATGTGTTTAAATATATACTTCTAGCCGTGCTAGTGAAAAATCATGTGCCAGTCAGGTGCTTAAGTGCTCCTGTGTGTGAGTCACCACGAATGTGACAGGGACAAATGCTGGGGCTTGGGATGGGCAATCAGACGCCCTGAGTGGCCTGACCGTAGAGGTTTTCCAGAACAGTAAACAATTGTTGATCAAGTTCTGAACAAAATAAAGTATTATCTTCCCTCAGTTTATAGGGTAGTGACATTCCTGGAAAATGAGTATATATTAAAACTGTTTAAGAATATTTTGTGATTTGTGACAACATGGGTGGACCTTGGGGGCATTATGCTAATAAGTCAGGCAGAGAAAGACAAATGCCTTCTGTGGAGAGTCTTAGATATGTGAGATCTAAAAAAAAAAAAAAACTCAGAGCAACGGAGAACAGACGGGTGGTTGCCAGAGGTGGGGGTGCCCGCGGAGGGAAGTGGGTGAAGGATGTTAAAAGGTACAAAGTTCCTGTTATAAGTAACTTCTGGAGATGTACAAAATGGAGACTATAGTTAACAATACTGTATCGTGTGTTTGAAAATCGTTAAGAAGGGAGATCATAAAACTCTCACCGCAAGAAAAAAAAGTTGTAACTGTGGGAGATAATGGATGTTAGCTAAACTTATTGTGGTGATCATTTTGTAATATATAATATATATTAAATTGCAGCATTATATGTCAATCATATCTCAATAAAATTAGAAAAATATAAAAAACTTTGTGATTGTATGTAAAACAGAGTTAGAGTCTAGGTTCAGATCACTATAAATGGATTTTTCACTATACTGAGTTTTTTAGTAAGACATCAAAAAAATCACATAGGATGTGGGACAATTCTTTATTATGTAGGGCGGATTATTTATCCTAGGCCCTGAGATTTCCAAAGTGCCTCCCAGGGAGTGGCGCCGCCGTTTTTCCAGTTAGAACCAGTCCTGTGGGAGAAAAGAAATGGAAAATAGAACCCAGAAGGCACAGAGCTGTAGCTGCCTCGTGCTCTTCTATTGTTGATCGTCACCATCTTCCTGAAGGGTTTCCCAGCATTCCAAGTTCTCCTCTATGTGATGAAGTCTTCATGCCACTTAATGAACAGGTAAAGGTTATCCTAGGAGAAGCGAAGTGTATTTTATTTAAGTAGCCATTTTACTCAGCTGCCAGTCGTTTGGTTTTCTTTATCTTCCTTGAATGGGTCTTCTTCGGCACTTCCTTCCCCTTGCACTTCCACATTTCCTCACAAGGTGGCACTGAGTGCCTTGTGGCTAGTCACCAGCTGTTCGGAGGCTCAGCTCTGTCTCCTCTTAAGACTAATAATAACAACAGGAGGTGTCCTCAGTTAACCTGGGGAGCAAAGGAGAGGGGGGATCTCTCTGCTCTCTGGTGTTCAGTGCTGGTGTTAGCTGAGATACTAGAAAATTCCACCTACCTTTCTCCACTTAGGTGTGAAGAGCTTTAATTTATAATTAACGATAAAAGGTGAAGTCATTAAATGGTGTAATCATATCTTAATGAATATTTTAGGGTGTTTTGGTTCCCTGAAATGTCTTAGCCATTCTCTTGGCAAATATTGATTATACAGTTAATAATACAGTGTTATAATGCATCTAAATTTAGCCTTACTAGAGATGCAAATTCTCTTAATTTAGGTTTCTCTGAAACTCCTTACGGTTGTGAAACTGAAAAGAGGCAGGATGTGAGGTGAAAGCTGCTAATAGTATCCTGATCCAAATTGTCTTCAGTCAACATGAGTAGGTCGCTCAGTCTCCTGTCAGAGCTTGGTATCTTCGTTCAGACTTTGAAACAAGCACACAGGACTAATAAAGAGGGACTTCCTGGAGAGGCATGACTGGTCATCCAGACAAACGCCGCAGGGTTTCATTCCTGAGCTATTGGTCTCAGAGAGCCTAAGCCTTACATGAACAATACTCGCCAGAGACCTATGTAGAAAACCCACAATGCTGACTTTCTCTTTACATGATACAAATAGCCATGTTTGTGCAAGAGCACTTTCTCTCCCTTGAAACAAAGTTACATGGAAAGTTAAGAGTGTCAGCAGAAGATATTCAGCAGGCGTGGACTCAGAGCAGCAGGATGGGTTGATGTAATGGTGGTGTCATCTAGAGACTGCTCGCATTCACTTCTCGGAATCTCTTGTTCTGGAATTTCTTCACGGATTCCCATACCCACCTTACTCACACAATGCTCACTGACCACACCCTGCACTGATACCTCTTCTGCTAGGTACTTGAAATGCGTGTCATCATTTGTGGTCCTTGGCTTCACTTGGGAGCCATTATCCTTCCTACTGCAGTCTCCCCTGCAGGATAGCCTGGGGGGTGCTCACAGTGCTTCAGCTCGTCCGCCTCTGGCTGGGGCGCAGGCTTCCTGATTGTCCCAGTTCTTTGTGCCCCAGTGTCTTGGTGATTTCTGTACAGCCCTTCGTGGCCAAAAGCAAAACCAAAAACTTAAAACAACCTAATAAGTCTACAAGTCCTAACAACTTAGTAACTGTTTGAAAAAATAAATATATGTAAGTGGAAAGAAAAAGCAATTCTGAAAATTTCATTCTTAGATAACTACAGTTGTCTCAAACCCTGGAATCAGACTGATTTCAGAGTTAACTCTCTTCACTGCCATTTTAGCTTTTCGATTTAGTGACTACAAAAATGAAGACAAATATTATGTATTTATGTTGGCATTCTTTACTGTTCCACCTACGCTAAAATAGTTTTTAAAATATTACCTTTTATACAATAACTATCTTCAAAGGATTCAAAAATCAAATTCTCACAACATCACTGAGCAAGCATGAAAGAGAAGAGATTTGTTCAAAACAGTTCAGTGTCCACCTTCCCACATTCTGCTCTGAAATGAAATCGCTACAAAGGGAGAGGCCAATGCACATCCCCTGACTTGATATTAGTCAGAGTCCTTTACTGCACAGGCGTGACATCAGAACAGTGTGCTAACATCCTGACCACCCATCTTTGTTGCAGGAGGCCGAGGGAGAGACGGCGCCCCTATCATCACTTTTCCAGAGTTTGTGGGGTTCAAACACATCCCAGATGAGGACTTTGTGAATGTCGTGACCTACCTGACCAGCATCCCCAGGTGAGCTGAACACGGCTTTCTACTGTCTTCTTAGTCCCTAGCTTTGTTCCACGTTTCCCACGTGACAGGTTGGGGTTGGAATGGAATCTTCCATGAGCACAGCTCACACTGGCATGTGACTTGGCCAGTTTCATCAGTCACAGACCAGGGATGTAAAATGGGACTAGAAAGCAATGATGAAGGAGCATCAGTTCTGTTCATACTGTGCACGTAGGAGGTACTTACCACACATTGCTGAGTGAATGACATGTTGATGGAACAGCTGAATCTGTCTGTCTTCCTTCAGGTTCATTGCTCTAGGTTAAGTTGATTCTGGCTTCCTGGGGCCTATCACCGGGGACACATGGCCATTGCCCAAGGAACTCTAGTCATGTTAGAAGTTATCTCATTTATCTCCCCTAAATAAGGAATTTAGGGGCAGGTTTTGTAATTGTCATTGTCAGATGGAGAAACTGAGGCACACAGCAAGGAAACTGAAAGGCCAGGAATAAAAACCATGTTAAAGTGGAGACCAAGGCAGCGATGTTTTGGAGCTACTTTCATCCTCTGTAGCCCATGTCTCACATCTTTGTGCCAATTGAGCTGATACCCAGGGCTCCAAGGGGTGGAGTGTGGGGCAGAGTTCATATTGGTAACAAGCACTTTACAGACAGAGACAGAGCTGGGAGTGGGGTCCAGACCCACTGTTTAGATAGTGCTGTGTCCCTCCCCAGCACAGCAGGCCGGCTTGACCCTCCATGGGTTTGTATGGCTTGTGATATCTCTTACTTAACTGCAGTGTGGTTAGGAATTTACACAACAGCTGTGTGTGTGTGTGTGTGTGCTGTTGTTGTGCTTGCTTTTCATCTGCCACCTACGATTTAGAGGTAAACACCAGCTTTGTGACTGAAAGGCCACCTGGAGTCTGATCCCACCTGTGGAGATTAGGAAGTTTCTTAGTTTGCGTCAACCAAAGCCACTCCCTGGAAATAAAGAACAAACTGACAATGGCCAGAGGGGAGGGAGGAGGGGGATAACGGGGACAGTAGGGGGAGGGGCAACTCAAGGAACATAAATAGAGGACTCCTCCTCACGGACAGTGTGGGGTGGGGGTGTTGACTGTGGGAATAGAGCAGGGGAGAGCAACAGGAAAAAGGCAGGATAACTTAACTGAATAACAATAAAAAAAGACTTTTTGGTTTTGTTTTTTTACCCTTCTTACTTTCTGAGAGGAGGTTATGGGTGTGTTTTTAGCACACTTCTGCACAGTTCAGTACCTGATTTCTAGTTCACCTCTTTCCTGCCGCTCGTCCTCCTGGCCCGGCCTGGCCTGGCCTGGCCCGAATGGGCTGCACATTGTGCAAACACAGGAGGATTTGAGCCTTTGTTGGTTTGGGGGTTGGATACTGAGCTTGGTTCATGCTGTTCTGTCTGCAAGGGCACCTTTCCAACCCTCCTAGGCCTGGCTAGCTCCTATACATCCGTGAGCCCTCAGCCCGGTGTTGTATCTTCCGGAAAACCTTCCCTGACCACAGTTCTGCTCCCCCAGACTCTTTATTTCCATAGAACCCAAAGCTTACCCCTTATAAACACCATAGTAGATGGAAATGATTTCTGCCTCTTCCATTAGACTGTGCTTCCCTTTTTCTTTTGTTCTAAAATTGTAGCTCCAGCATAGTGCCCAGCACATAGTAGGTTCTCAAGAAGTAATGTTGGTAGAATATCCGGTTCTGATACAATTCATTTTAATCTGAAGGTGTTTTTATAGGGTGAGAAGGGGGGCACTGACAGAGAGAGGAGACCCCATTTCTCACTCCTGCATTGACCTCCTGGGTTCTAGGGAGTTGAACTTGATCTCCCTTTTTGGCTCAGTTGCATCCAAAACAATCACCCATCAGTTTAGCACCTTCTCCTTCTGTGGGCAGCAGCAAGGACGACGGTGAGCAGGGAGGTGGGTGTGGTGGACATGCGCCTGCCCCGTTATATTTTGTTTAATCTCCTGTGTAATTTCAGTGAATCCCTAATTGCAGTCCTGTGCAGTCAATGAAACAGGTGACTTTCATCTTGTACTTGCAGCCTTTTTCTGAGTCACACTGAGGACTGTATGTTGAATGTCATCTGAACCAGAGTAGAGAGAAGCATGGAGGGGTAGAAACCCTTATCTCACAGATGTGGAAGATAAGACAAAACAGGGGGCTACTGTTTGGGCCTGATTTCCTTTTTCTACTCTATGTTCCTTGCAGAACTGCTGGTGAACTTGGGAGTATTTTCCTTTCCTCAAATGCTGTTTTTCCCTTGAGCAAGAGTGCCTGCCTGACCAGTTATTCCCCTTCTTCTTAGCATTGGCTCATACCCTCTTGCTTACCCGCCCTTTGGTTTCAGCATGAAAGGGGAATTTGACCTGATTGTCCAGTTTCTATTTCAGGTTCCTATTTATCAAAATTGGCATCTTCCTAAATGTTACAGTAGTTGCCAGGCACCAGATGCCTTCTCAGATTGCAAAATGTCTACAGGCAGTTAGCAGAGGGCTCATGACATAGAACCAGGGAGAGCTGACGCAGTACAGACAATGATAAGATACTCAGGACAGGGCACAATGTGCATGCATTGCTCAGGTCTATTGCCTTCCTCTTCCCGACCTTATGTGATTCTGCCCCTATCTTTAATGTCTTCTCTCTCATGCTTTCAATTTTCTTAATTTTTGTCATTTTTTGAGTTGAAAATGATCCTTATTTTCATTTTATTGATATAAATGTTTAAGATTATGAATTTTCTCTGATCCCTGCTTTAAATGTATTTTATTAATTCTGATGTGAAGTATTTTTATTGTCACTGTATTTTAGAAATTCTGTAATTTCATTTTATGTTTCTCTTTCCTGAATAGTTGTTTAATAGAAGGTTTTTTGATTTTCAGGTGTTTTCTTTGTGGCCTTGTAGCAGGATAAATTTTTGTGGATGTTCCATGTGTGCTTGAGAGGAAGATGGATCCTCTATTATGAGGATGTAGATTTCAACACATACATCCTTCTGGATGTGTTGTCTGCTCTGTCTTATACTGACGGTGGTGTACTAAAATCTCCTATGTAAAGTACATTTCTGTGTCCTTTAGTTTCTGCCTTAAAAAGTTGGTTATTATGTTATTTGGAGCATAGATATTTAAAACTATCACATCTTCATTGTGAATTGTGACTTAGCATTAGAAAGTGTTCCTTCTTATGTTTAATACTTTATGTATAATGCTTTTTTGAATTCTACTATGTTGATATTGAGCCTGAACCCCTTTGCTATTTTTTGCATTTGCTTAGTATACTTTTGCAATTTCTTTTAGTCTTCCTGAATCATCTTGTTCTAGATTTTTCTCTTGAATAGAGTATATAGTTGGTTCTTACTCTGCGGGTCAAATTGAAAATCTTTTTCTTATGTTAGGTGAGTTGAGCTCCTTCATATTTATTTATATGATTGATATATTTGGTCACAGTTTTGTTATTATTTTGTTATAAGAGTTGGATGTATTATATTTACTGTATTTCTCTACATGATAGGTTTTCTTTTCTCTTTTGTGTTTTTGACTTTTTTTGGTATTTAGGAAGATTTGTGGTTTTGTCCTGTATTTATACTTTTTTTAATGTCATTAGTCCCTGTTTTTAAATACAATTTTTACTGTCTGGTTTGTCAGTTTTCAACACTATCTTTTGATTCCCACCTACTGCCTCTACAGCAGTCAATGACATTATTTTCTCTTCTTCCTTTTCTTCCTCCATATTTTAACTTACATCATTTCTATATGTTATTCTTCCATCATATTTAGTATTAGACCTACCATTAAATATATTGAATCAATCTCCTTGCTGAATTTCTCTAGGTTATCTTTTGATTGGATCTTTACTAGATTGTGCAAAAAGGGCTCATAGGTACAGAACTTCCTCAGTTTTTATATGTTCACAACTGTTTTTATATTGTCTTAATACTGGAAAGCCAGATTGTCGGGCTTTCTGGCCTGCCAAGCCAAATTCTGGGTTCACACTTTTTGGTCGTGAATTATTAGAGTGCTGTTCAGTTCTTGCCATGATTTTTATGTTGCTTTTGAGAAATATGATACTTGTTTGTTTCTTTTGTCCTAGTAAATTATCTTATCTTTTTGCTTGAAGGTGCTTAGAATTTTCACTTTATTCTTAAAAGATAACAGTTTTACTAAGATATGTCTTAAGAATTGATTTTTCAGATCAACTTTCCAATGTGCCTGCTAGGCCCCTTCAGGTTTATGTAGATTCAGGGCTTTTCTGTGTGTGTTTGGGAACTTTTCTTGGATTATACTTATAAATATTATTTCTGTCCCTTTGTTTTGTTTTTAGTCATTAGGGGCTTCAGATATAAGTATGTTGGTTCTTGTTTGTCTGGCTACAATTTCACCACTTTCTTTCTGAACATTTTTTATTGTTTTTCCCCCCCCATTTTGATTTACTTATTTGTTTTCTTTATGTTATTCATTGTTCCATATTAACTTTTTGTTCAGATATGTTCTCCCTGTGTATCTCTAATTTAGACTGCATTTCTTATCATTATTTTTCTGCCTTTAATAAACTAATTTTATTTCCTCTTTTCTTTACATATTAAAAAGTCCATTTCTGTTCTTGGTCTTTGAGTTTCTTAAAGTCTTCTCCCATATCCCCAAATGCTTGTTTTTAATTGTTTGGAGACCTATGTTACAGCGGGGTTTTTTCCTTAATGACTAATTTTTGGAGGAATTGACATTATTTAAAATATTTTCATAAAATAGACTTCTTAACAGTAGTTTTAAGTTCACAGCAATGTTGAGTGGAAAGTTCAGAAATTTCCCATCTACTCCCTGCCCTCCCCAAGACAAATCTCCCCCGCCATTAGCATCCCATACCCAAGTGGTACATTTGCTACAATTGACGAACCCACATTGACACACCACTGTCACCCAAAGTCCGTAGTTTATATTAGGGTTCACTCTTGGTGTTGCACATACATGGGTTTAGTTTAGACAAATATACAATGACACACATTCACCATTACAGTGGGAAAGTCCGAGACTGAAAACTCTACTCCACAAGTGCAGGGCAGGGAGAGACTGAAGAAAAACACAGGCTACTTCAGTCTGGGAATTAACAGGGTTTATTAAAGGAAACTTATATACGAGGTGCATCTCCAGCAGCGACAAGACGAAGTGGTCATCCTCCATGCTCTTTGGTAGGTGCTAAGGAATGTTGCAGAGCAAGGCAGGGTGGGTGGGGTGCTGGTACATGACCCACCCCAGGTAAGGGGAAGTGCCTTACGTGCTTGTCTGTGTCAGGGCTACAGCCTGTTCTAGGAACCAGCACGCTGTGGGGCATATGGAAGAGGTCGATCAGATAGTCTCTGTGGGATGTGCAGGACACGATCTCTGTTCCAGATTTACAGGAAGCAATCTCTGGTCTGGCCTAGATCTAGCACGTGTGGCTGACATCTGTCACATCATGAAACAGTCTCTCTTCCTCACTTCTTTCTTTTAGTAATTTGCATTTCAGTTTCCTCCATGTCTTTTCATGGCTTGATAGCTCATTTTTTTTTAGTACTGCGTAATATTCCATTGTCTGGATATACCAAAGCATATCCATTCACCTATTGAAGGACATTTTGCTTGCTTCCAAGTTTTGGCAGTTATGAAAAAAGCTGCTGTAAACATCCATGCGTGAGTTTCTGTGTGGACATGTTTTCAGTTCATTTAAGTACATACCAAGGAGCTCACATGCTGGATCATATGGGACGAGCATGTTTAGTTCTGTAAGAAACCGCCCGATGCTCTTCCAAAGCGGCTGTCCCATTCGGCACCCCCCACAGTGAGCGACAGCTCCCGTTGCTCCACGTCCTTGTCAGTGGTTGGTGTTAACAGTGTTTTTAATATTGGCCATTTTAATGGGTATGTTGTGGTGTCTCATTATTTTAATTTGCAATTCCTTAATGACATGTCGTTAAACATCTTTTAATATGCTTATTTGTCATCTGTATATCTTCTTTGGTGAGGTGTTTGTTTTGGTTTTTTGCCCATTTTTAAGTTGGGTTGTTTGTTGTTTTCTTAGTATTGAGTTTTAAGAGTTCTCTGTATACTTTAACAGTTTTTTAAAAATCAGATGTGTCTTTTGCAAACTTTTCTTCCAATTTATGGATTGTGTTCTCATTCTCTGGCTAAAAATTTTTTATTTTTATTTTATTTTTTGCCCTCTTTGTAGTAGCACCCTACAGATTAGTACTGCCTACGTTTCTGCATTTAGTGGACAGGAGTGCTGGCTGGAGGGGGTTTCCGAGAATCTCAGTTCAGTAATTCCATCTTTTGTTAGTATATCCAAATGCAATTTCTTTTATTAATGACCTACTTTTTTTTTTTTTTTTTTGAATTTAAGGGAAGCAGTTTTTCTCCTTGATTGTTCTTGTTTTGTTTTGTAGAATTTATCTCTTTCGTCCCTTGGCTGTTTTCATACAGTCACTCCTCTTGTCTCCTTTCTCTTTCAGAAGCTCTGCCTCTTCAAGACTGCCCCTTTGAGCCTTTCCTAGTCAGTGCCCTGGCTAGTTCCAGGGCGATTTTTTTAGTGTCTTTGCACTTAGGGTGGACTTTTTGAGGGGTGGGGGGGGCAGTGGCTTTATCTAACTCCCTTCTCTCGACACTCCCTTTGTATTAGTCAAGGTTCTTCAGAGAAATAGAACCAGTGGGAGATGTATGATAATTTTATGATCAATTTGTCTTGACTGGGCTAAGGAAGGCCTGGAGAGCTGGTAAAAATGTTATTTCTGGGTGTGTCTGTGAGGGTGTTTCTGGAAGAGATTAACATTTAAATAGATGAGCTGAGTAAACCAGATTGCCTTCTCCAATGTGGGTGGATATCACCTAGTCTCTCGCGTGCCAAAATAGACCAAAAAAGTGTGAAGAGTGAATTCTTTCTCTGCTTGAGCTGAGACATCTGCACTGTTTCCTCATGTGCTTGATTTAATCTCATGTCTTCTTCTAAGCGTACAAAACCTCCTGCTAATGTCTGCAAGAGGCCACCTTGATTGACTGACTTGGAAATAAAATGATCAAGAACAACGAAGGTGGAAAATCAGTGGTGGTCATCATTCATCAGTCAAGCACGCCCTATCCCACCATAGCTACGATCTTGAAGAACAAGAGCAAAGTGATAGAAGCTCCTAAAGAGTCTGCTTCTTTGAGGGCAGTGAGACTAACATAAATTAGAAAAGTGACGACACCAAACATGGAGAAACTCCTCATGACCAGACACAGAGCGTGTCCCTCTCAGGACCATGAGTGTCGAAGCCACAGTGAAAAGTTCATTCGTGACATTGAAACAAAAAGCTAAACTTGACTACAATGTTGAGTTTACTGCTAGTGCCGGATGGTTTAAGTGATTGAAGAATTGTTATTTGTTACATAATGTGAAAGCGAGCGGGGAGTCTGTGAGTGCTGATGTGAAGGCAGCTGAAGCATTTTTGGAAACTCTAGATAAACTGATTGTGGAGGATAATTACTTGCCAGGGCACATTTTCAATATGCACAAAAACTTTCAGGTGTGGAAACGGATGCCTAAAGGGACTTTCATCCATCAGGAGGCCAAGCCAATGCCAGGTTTCAAGGCTTTTTAAGGACAGGATGACAGACTTGCTTGGGGGCAGTGCTGCAGGCTACAAAGTGAAACCCTCTGTGACCTGGCACAGTGAGAGCCCCGGGGCCTTCAAGTGCACACTTCCCATGTACTTACTACAAGAGCAGTAAGAGGTCGTGGGTGACACCCCATTGGTATCAAGAGATAAATCACCCAGATAGAAAATCAATGAGGAAACAGTGTCCTTAAATGACACATTGGACCAGATGGACTTACATCATATTTTTAGGACAAATCACTCAAAAACAGCAGAATATACATTTTTCTTAAGTGCACATGGAATATTTTCCAGGCTAGATCACATGTGAGGCCACAAAACAGATCTCAGTAAATTTCAGGAGACTGAAAGCATATCAAGCATCTTCTCCAATGATAATGGTATGAAACTAAAAATTAGGTAAAAGAAGAAAACTGGAAAACATACAAACACATGGAGGCTAAATTACATCTTACCACACAAAGAATGGGTTAACAATAAGATCACAGAAAAAAGCAAAAGATACCTTGAGACAAATGAAAATGGAAACACAACAACCCCAAATCTATGGGACACAGCTAAAGCAGTTCTAAGAGGGACATTTATAGCAATAAAAGCCTACCTTAAGAAACAAACATCTCAAATAAACGATCTAACTATACATCTAAAGGAACCAGAAAAAGAAGATAAACAAAGCCCAAAGTTAATAGAGGGAAGGAAATAATAAAGATGAGGGCAGAAATAAATGAAATAGAGTAAAAAAAAAAACAATAGAAAAGATCAATGAAACCAAAGTCTGATTCTTTGAAAAGAAAAACAAAATTGATAATCCTTTAGCCAGACACATCAAGACAAAAGAGAAAGACAAAAACCATATGATTTCACTGACATGTAGAATCTAAAAACAAACAAACAAAACAGAAAGAGACTCATAGTTACTGAGGACAAGTTGACGGCTGCCAAATAGGATGGCGGTTGGGGAAAAGGATTAAAAAGTGAAGAGATTAAGACGTACAAATTGCCAGTTATAAGAAAAGTCATGAGAATGAAGATTACAGCATAGAGAATAAAGTCACTGATATTGTAATGACTGTATGGTGTCAGATGGGCACTAGACTTATCGGGGTGGTGACTTCATAAGTTATATAAATGCTTGATCACTCACTATGTTGTGCACCCCAAACTAATGTGATATTGTGTTGTATGCCAACCCTAATTGAAAAGCAAAATGAGAAGTCATGGGTGACCCAGCTCCTCTTCCAAGATGCCCTCCTGAATTGCTATGTTAACAAAATGGGTAGAGAATAACATACCTTTTAAGATTTTACTTATTGTAAAATGCTCCCAAATATCTTCCTTTTGTTAGTGATCTTCATCACAGTATCAAGTGGTGTTTCTCCCTCAAAACACGATGTTTTTGATCCAACCAAGGAGTAGAATCAAAGGAGTTATAGCAGCTTTTAAGGCCGACTACCTGAGGAAGACCTTTGCTCAGGCTGCTGCTGCAGCTGAGGAAGACACTGATATGATTCTGGAAGATCACAACGTCTATGACTGCATCAGGAGCCTTGCTTAGGTTGAGGGTGATGTCACCAAGGAGTGTGTGAGCAGCAAAGGGAAGAAGCCACTCAGGAGGTTGTCCATGACTGCAGAAGACTTGCCGGGAAGGAGAGGGCTGCACAAATCAGCGAGGCTGGGGTTGAGATGGCATCAACAACTTCAAGCTGAGTGTGGATGAGGATGACTTGAGGAGCTCCTAACCGTGGTTGCTAAGGAACTGACGAATAACGAGTGGTTGGAACAGGAATAGGCACACATAGATGAGGAATAGGCAATGGGAAAGGACGCTGCAGGAGAAAAAAGAACTCCTGGAAAATTCTCACTGAAGGGCTTAGCAGAAGCTGCTGCAGACCTCAACAAGCTCTTCAAAAAGTGTGAAAACATGGGCCCCAACAACAAAAGGTTTTCATTACTAGAGAGGAATGTTCGTGGTGCATTATCTGCTTGCAAGCATGCCTGTGATGATAAAAAGAAACAAACCAAGCAAACCACCATGCATATATTTACGTAAAAAGTGACATCTCTTCGAGAAGAGCCTCGGCAGCTCCTTCAGGAGATGCGCCAGAAGGAGGCATCGCTATCCTTGGAGTGGGAGAGGACCACTCCATGCGTGTTATTGCCCTGGAGACCTTCCGGTGGGACAAGGTGTGACACGGAAGACAGTGATTAGTCTAGGCCTCACCCTTTGTAGTTCTAGACTCGTGTGTGTGTTTGTGTCTTAAATTTTAACAAAAAAGAGTAAGCAGTAAAAAATAAATAAATAGAAAAAAAGCTTATATAATAAAGATATAAAGAAAATATTATGTATAGCTGTACAATATATTTATGTTTTAAACTAAGTATTCTTACAAAAGAGTCAAAAAGATAAAATTTAAAAGTTTGTTAAGTAAAAAAGTTACAGTAAGCCAGGGCTAATTTACTATTGAAGAAGGAAAAGCAATTGTGTCTGAGTGTAATGCAGCCTGAGTGTGCAGTGTTTACGGAGCCGACAGTCAGGCACAGTGGTGCCCCAGATTTCCACACTCACTCACCACACTCTCACTGACTCACTCAAAACAACTTCCAGTCCTGCAAGCTCCACCCACGGCTCGTGCCCTGTATGGTTGGGCTACTTTTTATCTTTTATACCACATTTTACTGTACTTTTCTATATTTAGATACATAAAGACTTACATTGTGTTGCAGTTGCCTGTGGTATTCAGCACAGTAACACGTTGTATGGGTTTGTATCCTAGGAGCAGTAAGTTATACCACGTAGCTAAGGTGTGTAGTCGGCTGTCCCACCTAGGTTTGTCTAGATGTGCTTTATGTTGTTCGCACAATGACGAAACCGCCTAACAACACATTCCTCAGACTGTGTCCCTGTTGTCCAGGGATGCAGGACTACAGAGCGAAAGATTAGGTAAGGTAAAGTTCCAGGTTTGGAGAGCAAGGGAAGATATGGTGACGGTTCTGAGACGTTCAAGAGATTAAGCTAATTGTCCCCTATGTGTCCACTCTTAATTTGAGTTTATCTCATCATCTCTTCCATACGCTGCTACATCAGTCGTCCCTGGGGACTTGACATCACTACACAGAATTAGCCAGTCCTGGAAGGATAAAGCTGGAAGGAGTGTTTGGGACCAGCTTCTGCCAGCCAACCGTTTTGCAAATGAAGGTGCCAAGGATACTGTAAAACTGGAAAGCATTATGAATTCTTTACTTCTGAAATTAGAATAATAGTAAAGACAAACAATGAGCCATAGGTCGACCAGTTTAACTCCTACACCAGGAACGACCTTGAGCGCTGCTCTTCAAAAGGGGATTTCTAAGACTGAAGGTCACAGAGTAACTGCAAAGAACCTAAGTGACCCTAAAGACTCGTTTGATTTCCTTCAGTAACAAGTCCCATGTGCGGTGACCTTCATGTTAGTGTTTGGAACGAGGACTTTGAATCATGGTGACCAGTGGTGCTGGTTTTCCTGGGACTGCCCCACGTTTGGCACTGAGAACTCCCCAGGGAACTCCTCAGTCCTGGACAAACTGGGATGGTCCGTCACCCCACATTCGACTCAGTTCTTACGGCAAGTTCTTTTTTCACAACTTGAATTTGTTTGACTCTTTCGGTTTTTAAACTGAGTTACAATTTACATATAATATACAGATCTCAACTGTATAATTCAATGAATGCTTGCCTGTTCATATACCGTATAATTTTAGAAAATACCACATTCACCACGAAACTTTTCTGGTATTTTGGGTCAGAACACATTTACCTCTTTTGTCTTTGTTCCGTCTGCTCTTCAACAGATCCGAGCTCTCAGTTTCAGATATTGATGTCTTGTAACTACAAAAGGTCCATTTGATTCTTTATTATAGATTGTAATTATTCTCTGTTGAAATAATGCATCTTTTAATCCATTTTGTTTACTTTTCCTCTTTCTTTAGCATATTGATCGTAGTTATTTTTAAGTTTTTTTCTGCCACCTACAAGGACATCTTTGAGGCTATATCTGTTGGCTGTTTTGTCTCTTGATTATTGGTTACTTTTCCCTGTTTCTCTGTAGTTCTATTAATTTTTTACTTGGTGCCGGAGATAGTGGGTGGTATGTTGCGGAGGCTTATCTGCTCGCAAACAATATGGAATTTTGATTTGACAGGCAGTTAAATTACTGGTGGATCACCTTGATCTTTCCGAGGCCTGGTTTTAGGTTTTCTTAGGGCCACTCCATTTCAGTTTTGTCCTTACTCTCAGAGTGTGCCCTTAATCCCATGGCAATTCTTACGGTGTTGCGTTTATCCTAGAGTAGGGCCTGTACAGAGTGCCACCTGCATGCCCAGGGTGTTCATCGAGGTCTGTCTCTTCCGGCTGGGCCTAAACACTAGTTGTCTCTCCCCACAGTGACGTAAGTTTCCTCTCTCATCAGTCCTCGCCTGTGCTGTTGCTATTCTCTGCCAGTCTGCTGGGGTCTTACCTGAACTTGTGGGGCCCAGGAGTCCACCAAGCCTTAAAGTGGAATGAACATGAAGACTTCTGGGGTTCCCCCTCTGAGGCTTCCCTTCTTGACAGCCACCCCTCTCAACCCGGCCACGTTTCCATTTACAAGCTCCAGTCTCTGCCTATTGCACCCAGTGAGACCACTGCTCCTCATGCCATTTCCTGGAAAACATTCCCAGTGAGAGAACATGGGTCAGTGTAGGGCTACTTCAGATCAGCTGCTTGTGTCTTCCGGCAGATTTTGCTTAGATCTTCTGCCTTATTCACATACAGATACTTTTTAAAGTGAAGCTTACCTTTCACCAATATTACAGAGTTATGAAGGTTTATTATAGGCCAGATACTTTGCATATACTTTGTGTTTTATAATCTCTATAATAAGCACATAAGAAACAGCCCTGCCTGGTGTGGCTCAGGGGATTGAACACCAGTCTGCGAACCAAAGGGCCGCTGGTTCGATTCCCAGTCAGGGCACATGCCTGGGGTGCAGACGAGGTCCCCAGTTGGGGGCACACGAGAGGCAACCACACATTGATGTTTCTCTCCCTCTCTCCCTCCCTTCTCCTCTCTCTAAAAATAAATATTTTTAAAAGAAATAATAATAATAATAATAGTACTTATACAGTATTACCAAGTGCCAGGCATTGTCCTGAACATTTTATATATCTCATTTGGTATTTTATGTATTCATTTAATCCTCATATCAACTCTGTAGATATGTACTATTATTGTTCCTGTTTTACAAATGAGGGGTCTGAGAAACTAAAGACGAAGTAATATCCCCTCCAAAACACACAGGGTGTAAGTGGGAGTGGCCAAGTCTTCAACCCTTGGCACTCTGGCTTCAGAACGTGTGTTTTTAGCCACTTCACTGTTGGTGGTATTGTTCTCATTTTGCAGATAAGGAAGCTGGCTTTAGAGAAGTTAGGCCATCTCCCCAGCACCTCAGTGCCAGCAAGCAGCGGCACGAGGGTTTGCACCAGGCTCCAAAGCCCTTGTTCTTTCCTCTGTACTTCCTCCCAAAGAGAGAAAAAATGTGCTCTTTTAGGGCTTTAGTTTAACAGGATTTTGTGAGAATATTGCGGGGACTTAAGAGGAGACCAGACAGCTTCCTCCTGGTCTTACTGAAGATCATTTTCTCATGCATACGGTTTGCTGGCTGATTCTGGCCAGGCACTGGGAGGGGATGGTTTCCCCCACGGACCTGTGTTCATTCTGAACACCTCTCAGAATGTCTCCTAGGAAGGGATATTGGTGGCTCCAGGAATCCCAGTTGTGGGTGTGGAAAGGTGGCAGAGCTCAGCCTTGAGGTCTTCTGCTAACACTGGGACGTGTGGTGCTCACCCGACATGGGCTCCTTCAGGCAGGAGCACGTGTGCCCTTGGGTGGGCCACACATGTGCCAGCCAGAAACAGAGGCCTTGGGAGGGTTCAGAACATCAACTCTCTCTGTGCTGTTAAGGCTGCCTGGTGAGAGGCGGAGAGGAAGCTGGCTCCATTGTCAGGGAAGTCAGGCCTAGTATCCCCTGTGCTGTGCAGGGTTCTCAGACCTGATCCCGGAGTGCCCTGGAGGCTGTAGAGCACCTTCTCTGAGGGAACCACCCAGAACCCATGTGTCTCTCCTGGTCTCTGACACCGGCCCCCCTTTTTTGCAGTGTGGAGGCTGCCGGCATCGGATTCGTCATTGTTATCGACAGACGAAGGGACAAGTGGAGCTCCATAAAAGCATCCTTGACACGAATCGCTGTAAATATTTATTTTTGTGCTTTTTTTTTATAAAAGTAATTTAAATTGTCTATTCAGTTATTTCATATCAAAGTCACTGGGAAAAGGTGATTATTTTATGCCAAATTTTGGAAGGTCTTTGTTGGGTCCACGCATATCCCCTCTGGCACCTAACGGTCACCACAGAGAATTCCTGAGCATGTCAAAGGCTCCCTGAGTCTCTCTCCTTTATTCATTTCTGTGGTCACTGAAGAGGGGTAGGTAGAGAATGCTGGGAAGTCAATACCCCACGAGTGACCTCCAGCTACGGAGTCACGGAATTTGGTGAGTAAATGCCCCAGGTTCAGTGGACAATTCTGAGGTGTTGTCCATACAGTGTCTCAGAGGGTCCCAGCCCCCTTGCCCACAGCAGTCCCCCTCATTGACACACTGGCTCTCGAGCCATCAGTGTGTCACCCCCCACCCACTTCCTCACTGCACTTCTTGGGATCACCTCCTCAATAAACTCTTTACACCCAAATCCTTGCCTTAGGGTTTGCTTTGGGGTCACCCACTTTAAGACAGTCTTCATGTTATTTTTTTACATATTAGAAAGACACTGGCTGAACCAGACAAAATGCTGTTTAAGAAGCTTGATTGAAGATGTGCTTACTTTTAGCATTAAATTGTACAACCTTGCACAGGTTTCCTTTTTATCTTATTAGCCTGATTTTGACCCCTGTTTGTTGCCTTTTAGCAAGTAGATGTGTCCTTTCTCTGTAGGGACCTCAGACCAGAAAGCTCAGTCACATGGGCAGGCAGAGACACCTCAGGGCAAATCACACCAACATTGCCACCGAAGCATGGACCCCCGGGGCCCATTGGGATTGGCTGAAGAGGACTGGGCGTGGTAGGGTGGCAATGCGTGTGTAGAGGCGGGGACAGGAGAGGGACATCTGAAACCTCACTTACGTCTGCTTGCAGAGGCAGCCCCACGTACAGATGTGCACACGCGCAGTCTCTCTCAGATCACTTTAGAGCCTCGGCCAGGCACACAGATGTCTCGGCTCATCTTTCCTGCCGTGACATAACAAATGCAGGCGTCCTCAGTTTAGGGCCTTGCACGTCAAAGACAGTAGAAGGGAAGTCTCCCTTCCTTTGTGCCCGGGTTGTTTTGTCCCTTTGGTTTAGTTTTGGTTGCAGGATTTTGGGGGGATGACTCCAAAGACAGTTGATGCCCTGAGGACTCGGACACTTGATAGTGCCTGTGACTATTTCAGAGGTCTGACCTCTAGAGAGTCCTGATTTCCTAGGGCCCATAGAGAACACTGGAATCATGTAATACTTGAGCCTAACTTGTCCAAGAATCACACTGATCACTATGCATGAAATATACTGTAGTGTGGGATCCCTGGCTACCAGTCACAATCTCTTTACGTACTTATTGAAAATACAGATCCCTGGACTTCATCAAAGACCTGATGAATCAGAACATTCCAGGTCAAAGAGCAGATTTTTTTTTTTCTAATAAGCACCTCAGGAGGTTGCTTTCGGGAACCACTGGAAGAATAGAAAACCATGAGCAAAGGGAGCCTTGGACTCCCGACTTTGCCACTACGTTGTTATGTAAATCTGCGTCACCTCATTTCTCATGACCTCACCTCCAGATGAACACAATGTTTCCTGAAAGCAACTGAGCGATATAAGCATCAAGCACCCTAAAATACTAGGTCTTTGACTCAGAAATTCTTCCAGGAAGCTGTCCTAAGAAAGTCTTCCAAAATGTGAATAAAAGTGCTCATTTCACTGTTATTTAATAGCAAAAGTATGAAAATGCCTAAATCACTAGCAATAAGAGATAGTTAAATAAATTGTGTACTCACGAAGCATAATGTTTCCAAGGAATTTTACATAAATAACAAGAATAAAAGCTCATGGTATTAATATTAAATGAAAAGGTGGGTCACAAAATATTTCTATAATATGAGTTTGACCATGATAAAAATGTTTAAGCAGAGAAAGTAGCCTCTAAGTAATTATGTTAAAATACTAAGAATAGTTTTGAAATCATAGTTGGTTTTCTGTTTCTACTGTATAGTTTTGTTTCCTGATTTTCCTATAAAAAGTATGGATTGTGTTTATGATCAGAAACATGTCTTGTGTGTGTGTTTGGGTTAGTTTGTTTTCTAAGGAGGCATTTGGATGATCCAGTCTCTAAGACCTCTTTCAGCTCTGAAGTCCTGTGAAATGCGTTCTGATTCTTTGGCATCCATGGCGTCCACTTTAACTTTGTCGTTTGTGGTCTCAGGCAAGAGGAGACCAATGGATGTGATGTCCGCCCTGACGCTTTTTGTGGTCTTTCCAGGTAGCATTTCCAGGAAACTTACAGCTGATATTCATCCTTCGTCCATCTCGCTTCATCCAGAGGACGCTCACTGACATTGGCATTAAATACTACCGAGATGAGTTTAGAATGAAAGTACCGGTAAGCACGACTTTTGTCTTCATCTGGTTGGGGCAAGTGGGGCAGATGGCGTTGGAGCTGGGTTTTTAGGAAGGTAGGACTCCATAGGTAGAGAGGGAGAGAAGGATGTCTGGACTGAGGGAACGGCATGTGCGAGGACAAGGAGGCAGGAAGTACACCCTTCATGTGAGGCTGGCTCATGGGGAAGCCCCTTGTTGGAATACATATAGGATAAAGTTTTGGAAGAAGAGGTAAAATACATGGAATCAGTCTTACATGTAAGGATGAAGGGCTTGGGTTTTATGCAGTAGGAAATGGGGAGCCAGTGAAGATGTTTGAGTGGGGGAGTGACTTGGGTAGGTGGTCCTGGAGTCATATAAATCTGAAGTGATGTTCCAGACTGTAGAAAGAGATCCAAGGATGGAGAGAAACCACAGTGGCACAGGCAAAAGAAAGAGATCTGAAATATGGGGGTGACATAAACACAGTCAATTGTAGAAAAAGAAAGAGATCTAAAATATGGGGGTGACATAAACACAGGCAATTGTAGAAAAAGAAAAAGATCTAAAATATGGGGGTGACATAAACACAGGCAATTGTAGAAAAAAAACCAACATTGTGATACTCATAAAAAGAAATCAAATTAAAAAGACAAAATTAAAATATGTACCTGTAACTTTGGCAGAGATGTGAGGAAAACTTTACTTTCATACTTTGCTTCCAGGAATGAAGTAGGTAATGAATAATATGAAAGATTAATTGGCAGTATTTATCACAAATTAAAATGTACACTTTCTCTGACCTACCTATAAAAGTTATTCTACAGATACTCTCATACATGTGCACAAAGCCACACATACAATGATATTTATTCCCAAATTCTTTTTAATGGTAAATGATTGGAGATAGTTTAGTGCCCAATAACAGGGGCTGGTTAAATAAATTATGGCATACCCAATTGTTTTAAATACTTTGCAGCTCCTGAATGGGGTAAGGAGTGGTAAAACCACAGTGGAAACAGTTGGCCAGTTCCTTACAAAGGTAAACATATACCTAACCTCTGACCCACCCAAGAGAAATTAAGACGCATGCCCACAAAAAAGCTTGCACAAGATGTCCCGAGCAAGTAAATGGATAAAGAAACTATGACATAGAAAAATAAATGCTGTAAGATTTCACTTACATGTGGAATCTAAAAACAAACAAATAAACAAAACAAAACAGAAACAGACTTGGAGATACAGAAAATAAACTGATGGTTGCCAGAGGTGGTGAGGGTGGAGCTATCGGTGATAAAGGAGGGGGAATAAGAGGTAGAAAGTTTCAGTTACTAAATAAGTAAGTCACGGGGTTATAATGTAGAACCCAGGGAAAATAGTGAATAATGTCATAATAGCTTTGTACAGTAACAGATGGTTACTAGACTTGTGGGGACACATGGTAAAGTATCTTAGTGTCTAATCACTACACTGTACATCTGAAACTAATGTCGACTATACTTTAACAAAAAATAAATTTAAAAAGAAATTGTGACATGTTCGTATAATGGAGTAACATTAAGCAATAAAAAGGGTTGAAGTAATGATGCATACAACAGCAATGGATGCATCTCAGAAACATTCCCTGGAGAGAAGGAAGTTAGACATTAGCAAGTACACACTCTGTGAGTCTTTTAATGTAAAGTTCAAGAAGAGGCAAACTAAGCTGTGGAACAGAGACCCAAACAGCGGCTGCTGCCAGGGGTGAGGAGTAGTACAGACTGATCTGAGGGAGGTACAGAGAC